>JARPSG010000514.1:0-29643 GCA_029955605.1 Quercus engelmannii
TCATTGATGTTCACTAGGGGATTTGCAGAGGCTTCCATCTCTATTAATTGAATGATGGAGGGAGGCTTGGTTGCGAGTACATGGTTGAAATGCTTATATATAAATTTTTGTGTGAAAGGAATCACCGAATCAGCGTGAGCATTTACTGACGTAGGAAATTGTTGATTTTAAATTTTGAGGGTTGACATATCAATAAAAATAATAATGATCCTGACAATATTAATAGTCTTCTTGATTCTTGCGAAAAAATTAATAAAAAATTTTGCTTCTAAATATAAAAAATAGTCTCTTATTCTTAATGTTGTATAAAAATAGTTTTCTATAAAAAAAAAATAAAAAAAAACTTTAGGAATATTTAAAACATAAATAGAAGAGAAACTGGAGAAAGATTAAAAAACCTATGCGACAAATCGCCAATGGGCTATACAAATTGCCAAAGGGCGTGCGATTGTTTTGCTAATTAAATATTGAATTGATAGGTTTCGATTAGTTCAATTGGTAAACTTTTTGATAGTTGAATAAAAAATTTGGAATTCAATTCCCGCCTACACCAAAAAACTGATTGATGTCTTAATTTGATAAAAAAAAAAAATAATAATCATAAAAAACAGACATTATAAGTTGAAACTCTTTAAAAAAAAAAAAATTGAAACATTCATTTTATTCGGACTAGCTAGATTTATATGGGTTAATTTCAAGGCATATTCAGCAGCCAAATAAAAACATTCAAGCCAAGGCTTCACTAAACTCATTGAGAATTAAGATACTCATTCATTGGCGATTTTGTTCAACTGGACGATTTTCCTAATGCTAAATAATAAATATATATATGTTGATTTTGGCATTTAACTTTAATTATTTCCAATGAGTATCTTAATTCTCAATTCACCATATATGCCAAGAACCTAAGAGAGTATAAAAATTAAAGTTACGTCTTCTCGGTTTATTTTAGGAATGATTTAAGTTCAAGCTGGTGAACAAGAATTTAGAGTAAGTCATTCCTATTATATTGTGATTTTATAGAGACGTGGAAAAAAAGAAATTGAAAGACTACAATCATTAAGAGTGACAAACTTTTTTGTTTTTTTTTTAAGAATCAAGAGTGACAAATTTGATGTATTAAATTAGACACATTTTTAATTTTAACTTAAATTAATGGACCATGCTCATATTATAAAATACTTATTAATTCAATCTACTCACATCAGTTAAGTTAAAAATGTATAAATTTGTAAAGTTGCTACTACAGCAACCATACACGCGCTGTTATTGTATCTTTGTATTTCAAATTATTAAACTAAATACTTAGCTTAATCAAATTATTAAACATCTCGTAATTTACATGGGGATGGGTCTAATTTCTGTATTTATTTGTTTGAATAATACTTCTGCTTGTCGGTTTGCATCCAAATTGGTTGCCCACTAGGGTCAGATCTAATCTTTGACGTAACCAAAATACCCGGTGCTGGACATGATTGATCAATTTATAAGGTGTGGAAGGAATCTGCAGATTGTGTTTAAGATCAAATCAAGAAGATCTAACAATTAATCCCAGAAGGGAAAGACATAATGAAATTAAAGAAAGGATTCACAACTACTAAGATATCTTGTTGGTGCAATACAATAAATAAAACTAAATATAAAAAATACATGAGAAATATAAAAAAAATTACAATAAAATTTTGATTGAAGATCTCAACACAATTGGATAACAGAATCATTAATCCTACTGCTAGTTTTAGTTCATGTTCTAACATTTGTATTAGTGGACCCTTTTCGACATTCCGTCTAGAAAACCAAAAATTTGTTTATATATACATTGTAAGAATAAATTGTTCTATATGATTATGTATTCATTTGATAATCTCATATATGTTATGGTTTAATAAGATATTACGTGTCCTTAAAACATTGATTAATGGAGAAGTAAGTTTCCTAAGTAACTCCAACTTTGATGGGCAAGTGGAGGTTATAGATACAAAGAATTTGATCCTCTTTCTACCTATAAAAGAGACATTTAACTACTCCATCACATACACTGAATAGTTAAAGAGAAAAGAAGGTCAAAAGAGAGAAACCAATCCCATATGAATTAAGTGCCTTTTATATTAAGACTTGATTTTAAGAAAATTTTAGCAATGGATCAAGGTAAGCTCATTACAAAAAAATGGACTATTGCGGCGGTTTTTTTTTTTTTTTGCGGTGAGTGCCAAAAATGCCGCTATATGTCGCCTATTGCAACGTTTTTTGGGATTGCCGCTGTACATAGGGTCTATTGCAGCGTTTTTTGGAACCTCCGCTATAGGTATAGTCTTTTGCAGCATCCTACAGTGGCGGGACATATAATATGTTTTAGAGGCGGTAATGTAGATATAGTGACGCTCTTGAAACCCGCCGCAATAAATACACCAATTTGCGCAAGTGCTATAGTAGCAATAAAGAAAAAATGCCGCAATATGCGATCTGTAACGGCATTTTGTATGACCGCCGTAATAGGGACTGCTTTTGCTGCATTTTTCCTTAGTTATAACGGCAGGTTAGACCTTTGCTATAGACCTTTAAATTTCCAGCCCCAAAATTTCCCTATGTTATTTTCGTCTTCCCTCTTAGGTTTTCACTTTTCTCACTTAATACACTTTTCGCACTTATCATTCTCACTCTCACTCTCTCCAAACTCTCAATCCCAAATCCTTGTCGAGCTCCACTCCACCACCAACATCTCCACCCTCCACTCTATCCCCGAGCTTGACAACACCACCCTCTGCTCCGCCACCAACATCTCCACCCTCCGCTCCATCCCCGAGCTCCATCATTCCGATCCATAAGTTTTTTATTTTATTTTATTTTGTTTTTGTCGATTGATCTGTGCTCATTGTGCAAGGAATCCTACTTCTACATCCATCTCCATCTCCCAATCCAAAGGTACTCTCCCTCTCTCTCGGTTCCATCCCACTCAAGGTTTGGGTTTTTTTTTTTTTTTTTTTTTTTTGGTTTGGTGATTTTATGAATTTAGTTAATTCATTGGGTGTTTGAATTGGTATTAATTTATTGTGTTTAAATTATTGTGTTTTTGGTTAATTTATTTGGTTAATTTTCTGAGATCTATTTGGTTAATTTATTGTGTTTTTTTTTTTTTTTTTTTTTTGGTGTTTGAATTGTTATGTTGGAGATATGATGGTGAATACTATACAAAAATGTGATGGTTCTAAGTTTTGTTTGAAAGTTTGAATGAGCTTAAAAGTGTCATGTAAGTGATTTGGTTTTGAGCTTTGGTGTATGGTGCTAGATCATTTCAAGTTAGTCAGGTAAAGGTAGATTGAGCATCTCAGCTGTGAACTTGATAGCATTTTAGTTTATACTCCCTGTTTGGTTTTCGAGAAAACAAGAAAAGAAAGAGAAAATGTGGGTTTGTTTGGTTGGTTTTGAAATATTGCATTTTGGGTTTGTTTGGTTATTGAGAAAATGTGGGAAAGGAAAAGATATATTGGTGGTTCCTGGTTGATTGTATATTGGGTTATAGCATTTGGGATAGTGTTTCTTGTGAATTTGATTTTGACTATGTGGACTAGAAAAAAGTTCATTTTCTTATGCTAAGTGAACTAATTTGTTTTAAATTTATAATCTTTTGGTTGTAGTGGTGCCTATCTATGTTATCTTAATTGGTAGTGTTTCTTATAAAGCTTGACTATGTGTTTGGTGATTCATCCCATGTTCTGTAATCTCACTTTTGCAATCTTGTTACAAGTTGGATAAAAATATCACACTATATAGTTGGATGATTGTATCGTGACTTGTGATCTCACTTGAGCTATCATTATATAACAAGTTGGATAAAAATATATACAAGTTTTTTGATTTAATGATTTCCTCAAGTAGTCTTGATGTCCTAAATTTTTTTTTTTTTTTTTGGTTTCATTTGACTTCTAGCCAAGCTTGACGAGTGTGTCTTCTAATACTTGGAAGGAGAATTGAGCAAGGAGATAAAGCTGAAAAGCATATCTAGAAACTTCTATATGAAAACAATATTTCTCATTGCCTCAATTATTATGCATCTGCTAAAATCATAAGCTTGATAGATGGAATTTTGAGAAATTGGATTTGGTTTTGCTTTTGTTCAAAATGTGGTTTTATTAATAAGTGTAATGGTAGTTGTTTTAGCTAACAGTTTTCTTCAAATCAAAACTCTGTTGTAGTTAAGTCTAAGTTCTTTTTCGTTAATGTACTTATATCTCTAAATAAATATTGGAGTAAATCTAGTAAATCTATCTTCCAACTTTTCTCCTCTTCCTAAAGTAAATGTAGAGCTAGGATTAGTGTTACAAAGTCTTTTACTTGTGTTTAGAATATATGGTTCACTATAATATCAACTAGTTAAGTAACATGTTTAAGTATTTTAATTTGCAATGAATTCACTATACAAGACTCCATTCCCATGTGCATCTTTTCTCAAGTTTTCAACTTTCTCAGCTTATGTCATTAATCACTATTCTATCATATGATATCTATACAGTGTCTTGTCATTGTCAAGTCTCCTTTGCTTTTTACAGGTGAGTGGTGACATATATAGAAGAGCAAATTGCAATAGTACTGTTAGGAAGATACAGGATCTTAATCCCTGTTGGTGAAATAATTAAGGTGCTCTCTCTCTCTCTGGTTGTGGTGGGTTGTTGAATTGGGCAAGCAGGTGGCTTGCATGGAGTAATAATGTGGTTTTGTTTGATATTGGGAGTTATTAGGTTCTAAGGATTTAGGATCTAAATGTATTAGAACTTCAATGTGTAATGTTGGCAAACCATGATCAAAACTTAGAGTCTAGATTTAGGCTGCTCAAAGTGATTTATGTGTAAAGTTGGAATCGAGTAATTGCAGAAAATTACTGTTCAATTTCTGCAAGGCTCGATTAATCGAAAATTAGACTCGATCGATCGAAGCTCGTGCATATTGTTTTTTTCTGCAGAATTTCCAACTCAGCCCAAGCCCATTTAACGTGTAGGGTTTTATGTTTTGCCTTAAGTATAACAGGAAAAACCCTAGCCACGTTTTAGATGTTGTTGATATGTTGTGTGTGTGAATCTCTTATGAGATCTAGAAGTGTTTGCCTTCATACACACTTAGGGTTATCAAGATTAAGATTGATGTCGAAAGCTTGGTGATCGCTTCAGTTGCTGCATAAAGAGCTTAAAGAAAAACACAAGTGGGAGTACTTGTAGTTCTTTTGAATCCAAGAAAGAAGTAGTCCGTGGACTCAGAGCTGTCACGTGATCGTGGTAGTAAGTTTTCTACTTAAGGTGGCAATAGGATGTTAGTGGTCTAAGTCGCTATTGTAAAACTTCAATTCTTTTATAGTGGATCTGTTTTATCTTAAGGATAGCTAGGTTAAATTCTCCCTAGGTCTTTTACCGGTTTGGTTTTCTTGGGTTATCATATCGTTGTGTTCTTTATTTTTCGCATTGTTTACATGATATGATTTACTTCTGTTAACCTAGATTTGAATAATTTACCTAAATAAACATTTGGCTAATTAACTAGGTTAAACAACTTGTGTTTTAGGGGGTCTAAAAACGTACAGGAGTGTTGACTATTTTGTGTAATACTGGATGATTCTTGTTGAGTGGTTTTTATTTGATTAATTCATGTTAGGCTATTGCTAGTAATGATATAGTTACCAAATGTATTGATAACTTCTCTATACGTTTAAATTCATTGTTTTGTTAGGAAAATAGCTGAAAGTGAATGATTAAAAATGATTTGTTTCTTAAATTAAAGTGAAATTGTGTAAATGAAATGTGTGTTAACTCTTACTTTGTGGTTTCATGAAATGACATTATAGGTATTTCTTGTAAACCACTTTATAGCAATGGATACGAGTTGGATGAAACTTACGAATAGAAGGTTGTGAGAATATTTAAATGGAGTCCAATAGTTTCTGAATTTTACATCTAACCATGCACACCTAGATGGAACGATTTCATGTCCATGTAAACAATGTGTGCATACAAATTTGTGGCCTATAGATATCGTACGGGCTCATTTAGTGTCAAAAGATATTTTTAGGGGTTATAACCCTTGGGTTTTTAATGGGGAATCATCATCTGCACAGACTTCTTCTGAAATTCCTAATAGTCACATCCAAGAAAACTCAATAGAGTATGCCAATCTTCATGACATGTTGCATGATATGTTCCCCATACAAAATATGGCATCTGGCCCAATGGAAGAAGTCCCTACTGTGCAAAAACCCACAGAAGGTCCTACAGAAAGTCCTAATGAAAATGCACTTCGGTTTATGAAATTGCTTGAAAATGCTAATCAACCTTGTTATGAAACTTGTAAGAATTTTAGCAAATTGTCAGTCATTGTGCATTTGTACCACATGAAGTGTCTTAATGGTTGGACCAACAAATCATTTACCATGTTGCTGCAATTTTTGCTTGATTTTCTTCTTTCAAATACTAAGTTGCCAAAAGATTGTTATAAGGCTAGGAAGATTATTAAGGATTTGGGCTTGAGCTATGAGAAGATTCATGCTTGTTCTAAAGATTGTATTTTATGTTGAAAGGAGAATGCCAATATTGAAGCTTGTCCGAACTGTAATCGTTCAAGATGGAAAAGTAATGAATCTAAAGGTCAACAGAGTACTAATGCTTCCTCCAAGAAAAGAAAAAAAAAAAGAAACTTGCAAAGATCCTACGGTAGTTCGCCTTAAAGACAAGATTGCAACGACTATTTATATCTCCTGAATCAGCCAATCATATGAAGTGGCATGCCAAAGGTCGTGTGAATGACGGGTTACTGAGGCATCCTGCTGATTCTGAAGCTTGGAAATCAGTTGACTCTAAGTACATAGAGTTCTCATCTGAGCCTTGTAATGTGAGGCTTGGATTAGCAACCGATGGATTCAACTCGTATGGAAATATGAGTAGTATTCATAGTACATGACCTGTCATTTTGATCCCATACAATCTCTTTCCATGGATGTGCGTGAAAAGGTCTTCTTTCGCTATCATTATTGATTCCCGGTCCAACCTCGCCTAGGAATGATATAGATGTGTACTTATAACCCCTAGTAGAAGAACTGAAGAAGTTATGGGATGTTGAAGTAAAAACGTTTGACGTGTCTTCCAAAAAATCATTCCAAATACATGTTGCATTATTGTGGACCATAAATGATTTTCCTGCATATGGTGATATCTCAGATTGGAGTACCAAAAGTGCTCTTGCATGCGATTCTTAGATAGTGATCATAAATTCCGTAAGCAAAAACAATTATTTGATAAGCATGTTGATGCGAGATCAGCTCCTATTACGGTATTCGGAGGGGAAATCATGTTACAAACGGATGCTGTAGTCGATCATGTGTTTGGGAAGAAAACAGTTAATTTGCCCAATAAAAGAAAAAGAGTAGAGGAAGCTTTAACTGTGTGGAAGAAGAGAATTATATTTTTCACCTTGCCTTATTAGAACGACCATGTGTTGTGTCACAATCTTGACGTGATACATATTGAAAAGAATGTAGTCGATAATATAATCAGCACATTGTTAAACTTGGATGCAAGACAAAAGATAACTTGAAGGCACGTCGAGACTTAAAGGATATGAGTATAGGAAGTGAACTTCACTTGAAAAAGGTTGGGAATGATAAGACACGTATGCCACATGCCTACTACCATATGAATGCCAGTGAAAAAGATGATTTTCTACAAGTTTTGAAGGATGTAAGAGTGCCAGATGGATATTCTTCAAACATCTCACGTTGCGTTAAACTCAAAGAACGCAAGATTAGTGGGATGAAGAGTCATGATAATCACATTTTAAGGCAGCAACTTTTTCCGATAGCAATACGCGGGTCATTGCCCCCCGAAGTGAGTAGGCCTTTAATTGGCTTATCTTGTTTCTTTAGAGAGATATGTTCCAAAGTACTAAATGTGGATGAACTTAGGGCTCTTGAGAAGAGAATTACAGTGACATTGTGTGAATTGGAAAGGATATTCCCTCCGTCTTTCTTTACAGTGATGGTACATCTAGTCATGCATTTGGCTAGTGAAACCAAAGTTACTGGCCCAGTTCATTATCGTTGGATGTATCCCATAGAGAGGTAACACATATAGTAACTTTGTCTATCTAATTAATTGTTTTTCACACCAATTTTTCGTTGTTAATCTTGGGTTTTCCAATAGGTACTTGTCAAAACTTAAGTCTTACGTGCATAATAAAACTTATCCAGAAGGCTCCATTGCAGAAGGGTATATAGCAGAGGAATACTTAGCATTCTGCTCACGCTATTTTAAATCTGTTGTAACTGCATTCAATCTGTTTGTAAGGAATGTCGAGGAATCCATGGGTGTGGTAGTGAGCATTACACTAGATTCAAATTCATGGATCCAAACACATCATTATGTATTATTCAATTGTGAAAAAATCACTCAATTTCGCAAATAAGTAATATGTCATTGTGTATCCTTTCAGGGCATTCAAGTACAATGTTTTAACTTAACACTAACACGTTTGTCTACATAGTGTACACATAGCGGAGATCAAGGTTGATTTCCCTTTTAATGTAACTGATGATGTTATTCAAAAATAGCACATGGAGAAATTCTGCGGCTAGTTTAGGAACTAAGTAAAGCATATGTATAAAACTTGGTTGTTTATAATAAATGATGTCAATGTCTATATATAAAACTTGGCTGTAATACTTTAGATAGCATACTTATAATAAACATCATTGTCTATATTAGGTGATGTTAATGAATGCATCTGAGAAAAAGAAATTCTCTGATAAAGTCATATGGCTTGCTCGATATCCAGATAATGAAGCAAAACAATTCAAGCGTTATGTTATAAATGGTGTGAAGTTTCGTACCAAAGACTCTAAGGCAACTAGGAGAACTCAAAACAGTGGAGTTTGTGTTGTTACTAAAGGTGGTACTACTTATTATGGTGTGCTAATCGATATTATTGAGTTGAACTACTCTGACAAGTATCGATATGTACTATTCAAATGTCAATGGTTTGACGTTATTAGTGGGAGAGGATGCAAAAAAGATGAGTTTTGATTTCCTCTTGTCAATTTTTCACGATTGATACACACGGGTGATCGATTGATTGACAAGCCTTATGTATTAACATCTCAAGTTTCACAAGTGTCTTACGTGGAAGATGTGAGACATAAAGATTGGGCGGTGGTGGCCAAAACAAAACCTAGGGAGGTGTTTGATGTTGGTATTAATGCTTCACATGATGATGATGATGAAGTGGGTACCTATCTTAAGAATGTCCCTTACAATATAACTATTGATGATGCATGTAATGATGCAAATGACAACCATGCTTGCGCTCAAGTTAATGGAGAAGGAACCATTTATGATACACCGTTGATCAATGAGGATGAATTGCTTGAACAAGACTTTATTGATGATGAAGAGCTTAGCAATGATGTTTATGAGTCTAATGATGATAAGTCCAATGATGATGAGTCTTAGAGTTTCAAAACCTCTCTTTGGTTAGTTTCTTCTCCTTAAAATTGTTTGAAATTATCTCTCATCTAATTGCTGAATTGGTTTGAATTATTCTGTGTCACATTACCATTAACTCCAATTAAGAATTCATCATTCCCTTGTCTGTGTAGTGCATGAAGTACTTTAATTGTTGATGAGGATCCGGTGCTATATGATAATATGATAATATGAAGATGTCTCTGTTGATGAGGATCCGGTGTCCACTCCAAAGTTTTGGGCTCAGTTTTTGTTGTTGTTGATTGGTTGGAGTGATCATCTTGTAAGTGCAGCATGTTTCCTGTCATTTATTTGTCGTTTTAGTTTCTCTGTGGATTACCCAAACTAATTGGTTACAATTCTTTTGAATTATTTCTGAATTCTTGCTTGTCTATTTAAAAGGATTTTATTAGTTATGTTAAGAAAATACTTTATTTTTGTACTGTCACTCTTGTGCCCTTGTAGGATTGTTCCTAGATGCATATGCCTTGTGTGATATGCATTGGTTGAGTGTTGAGCATACAAGTGTCTTGCCTTGTGCATGTCAACTTGTATGTCCTTGTGTTCATTCCAAGTGTGAATGAACACTGTGATCACTACTGAACAGTCTGCTAGCTGGAGCACTACAGGACAAAACAGGACAACTGGCATACGGTTATCTCGCGACTGGATCTCGCGACTCAGTCAAGCCGCGAGGTCAAGCCGCGAGGTCAAGCCGCGAGCCACCCCTGTTTTGTAGAATTCTGACGTTTCACATTCCTCTCCACTCCAGTATAAATACCCCTATTACCCACGATTGAAAGAGAGCTTCCAGAGAGAATTTTGAGAGAGAAACCCTAAAGAAAAACCAGATTGTTTCACCCACAATCTCTACCTTAGAATCTCTTCAAATTCCTCATCTCTCTTCCTCTCCATTGTTGAATCCTTGAGAGGCATTATACCAGACCTGGTTCTCACCATCATCTTCATTGTGAGACAGTCGTTTGGATTTCTGGGAAGCAGTTAGGAAGGAGCCAATCTTCATTGGTTGATGCTACGGTGTAGTAGCGGAATCCGGGAAGCTAGAAAAGAAAAAGGTTCGGCGCAACCTCGTTGGAGCAAGAAGCTTGGAGGGCTTAGGTGCACTGGGTACTTCGATAACACATCACGTGTTGTCTTTGTGTTTGCATCTTCCTTCCTCTATCTTTGCCTTTAAATTATCTGCTGTGGATTTTATTTTGTTATGGCTTAGATAGTATTTAATCAATTTCGTATGTTAGCATATGTTAAGTTTCCGCACACTTGTTGTTTGACATATTGCTTGAATTGATTAAGTTTTAATTTGGGGGTCTAAACGTTCAAAAGTGTTTTTGTACTATTTTGATGGTGATGTGTTGGTGCTAATGATATTGATTTGTGGGAACTTTTTACTGTGCAGCCGAGTTTGTGGTAACCCTCATGAGTTGATCCGGAAGTATGGACTGATGTGCTACAGGCAGTGCTTCCGTAGCAATGCCAAGGAAATTGGATAATGGGGAGAATACTTTGGATATAAATTAGCAAAATTTGTAAACTAGGGTAAATGAATTGAGCTGCAAATTGGTTTATATATATATAAAAGAGAGAGAGAGAGAGAGAGAGAGAGAGTGATTTCTCATTTATGTTTAGATAAATTCATACCTTAATAAAATTTTGGAGCTAACTTAATATCCACATTGGCATTTATAATTGTAATTTGTAAATATATTGTGCCAAATGAGCACTATGTCAAATGAACTGGCAATCTATTGCCTATTTTTATATAGTAGTGTATTATTTATTTTGGTCCTCTAAAAAGAAAAAAATATATATTTTCAAGTTAAGCACATGCACTGGTTTGGAGTGGGAGAAGAAGTTTCTATGTGTGAATGTAGATGCAGTAGAGCCCGTTTACCCCCAAGCAAGTAAGCTGACATTTCTTAAATCCCTATCACTGGACTCACTACTCAACCAAACTTATTTCTGATCCAATTTTTGGAGCTGGTTAAAGATATATGCTTTAATAGTTTCTGTCTTCTGTGCAATATCATCTTATGATTTAGGTCATGCATAATTGTTCTTTGTTCCTTATTATTTCTTCATTTTCTTAAGGTTGATGTTACCAGCCAAAACTTACCATGTGTTTTAGTTTTAGTTTTCCAAATTTTATGACAACCAAGATACATTATTGTTTCTATTGTGATCATTAGCTCTGAGAGCATTGTTAGTATTACCTTGCTGTTGAAAATGATTTTGGAGGCAAATATGGTGAATTTGGCTTGGAATGTGCTGAGTCTTTGTTTCTTCATTTGGGCTGGTTTTGTTAGCAGCCACTTTAGATAAATATTTAGATACACATCAAGTTTAGTTTCATTATACCTTCTTGAAATGGTATAATGCTTCCTTCTTCTGTAATTGAGAGTGCATGACATTGAGAATGAGGCCAAAATAAATCAAACTACTAATTGTTCTCAATTTGAGGTTCATATCTGTATGCCATCATCAAAATAAATATTTTTGAATATCATGTGTTATTCCGATTCTTGCACTTACCAAATGAAATCTCTTCAAAGAAATCCTAAGCAATACTCCTTAATCATTTAAACTTGCTTACTTCAACAGATTTTGGTTGTTCTCATTGGATTAGTTAAGATAACATAAGAGAATTATGGTCATGAGTGTTGATTAGACTATTGTGAGCTATGGTTGGAGTTAAGTTGAAACTAAGATTAAGTTAAAGTTAATTTAGCTCCTATACTTGATTTAGGTTAAGCAAGGGAGGATAGGTGAAGAGATCTGCTTGAGACTCTAGCAACCCAGCTGCTGGATTGAGATAATGGATTATGCCATGAAAATTTAATTGTCTATGTTCTTAGTATATGTATTTATGTTCATCAATGCTTTTAGTAAACTCATATTTGATATTTGTTTACAAATGATGAATATCCATTTATTCAAAACCAGTTTTGAGATTCCTAAGTTATGATATGTTTGGAAAAAATAAAAGCTTTTAACTTAGTAAGGAAATGATTATTATGGATAAGTTTGATTATTATGGATAAGTTACCCATATTATATGCATAGCTTATTATGTTTAGCAATTATTATATAAGAATATCTTTCTTATATATAAAAAACAATTGGTTTGCTGCATCTTTCAGGGAATTTGAGATTGTGAAAAAGTTACATTTATACTATTGGCAAAAATGTCAGAGGTGGAAAACAAATCTGAATCCATTGGTGAAGAAGAAAGGGTCAAAAAGGAGGAATTCCATGTTGAAGTGAAGACCAAGGATACTAAACAAATGATGTGGTGGAAGAGAAGATGGAACTTGAATTGAAGACCAAAGTGTACCAAGGGCATCTTCTTGCAAAAGTGTTAAAGGATTTGTTTAAAAACTTTGGAACTTTGATAATAGTTATAGACAATGCTATATGTATTTGATAATATATTTTTATGTTAATATTACGTTAGTTTGAAGACATTTGTGGTGTTGTTAATTAGTTGCATTTGTGATATTGTGTTAGTAGAGCTAAAACTATTACAGGTTTGTAAAAAAAATAGTGGTTTTAATACCTGCTGAAAAAATAAATAAATAAATAAAAACCAATAGCAGCAATCAAAAAACGTCGCTAAAGGTGCATATATTATGATTTAAATGAAGCCTTATAGCGGCGTTTCAACCCGCCGCTAAAAGTACAATGAGTCCGTTTAATTGGTTTTCTATAGCAGCGCCTTTTTCCCGCCGCTAAAAGGCAATTTACATAAATTCTAACAACATATGGCGACAGTTTTCTGCCCACCACAAAAAACCAAAAACGCCACTAAAAGGTGTACTTATAGCGGCGTTTTTTGTTACCACCGCAATAGAACTACTACGGCAGTGCAAGGCTGACAAGAGGAACCGCTGCAATAGGCCAATTTTTTTGTAGTGGCTTTATAATTAATTTTAGTAGTTGTAAAATCATGATAATTCAAGATCCTAAAATTTATATTATGGTTGTTTATAATCTAATAACATAAAGAAAACATTTACAGACATATAATGGTCATATATTTCAAATAAGTTGCAAATTTATTGAGTTTATGCAATGCAGTGCAAAAGTCTATGAAATCATAAAATATGCTGAAATTAATATATCTTAATAAGAATTTTAAAAGGATAGAACTTTTCTCACAAGAGTTTAAACAACTCATTTCATGCCATTTCTATCTTTGTGAATTTTAATTATATGACTTATGTAGTAGTGACGTAACTTGTTTAAAACACTTTAAAAAGTCTTATAATTAAAATACAAGTAGATGGCATCTAACCGTCATGTTGGATTTTAGGAGATTTCTCTAAAAGTATTTTAAAGGGAAATTGGGTTCATTTTAGAAATTAAAATATGAAGTCTTTCTTCTAGCTTGGAGGAAAAAACGACATGCAAATCCAATGCATATATGAGATGAAAGAAAAGAAGAAGAAGAAGAAAGAAGAAGAAGGAAATACCTTATGCTCAAAATGTTATATTGCTTTATGCTTATCAAGGCAATGCAAGCAGTATCTAGTATTTACGATGCATGCAATTGAAATGTTATATACTGTTTTTCAAGAAATTATACGTGATTATTACACATCTATATTGTCTGTTTGCCACAATGACAGTAAAAGCACACTTTTAACAATTACTGTAGAGTTGAGATATCTCTTTCGAGCCCTTACTTTATCTAGGAATTATTGCCTTTTGTCTATATACATTTCTATGTCTAAATAATGTATAATAAAGTGATATTTGAAGATGGTGACAGTGCATATACATTTCGTGATTTTAACCTAACTCAAGTGGAATAAACTTTTATTAGGTCAACCGCTTTAATTTTGGTCCATCTTTGAGGTTGCTTCTTCCAAAAAAATTGAAATCTTGAGCTCGAGGGCGTAGTTATCCGATATAAAGACACATTTGTCATATATCTATTGTATTAAAAAATATATTAGTAAATAAAGAATATTATAAAGAATCCAAATACATCGTATTATACTTCAAAAGTAACGTATGTACAAATAAAAAAAAGTATACATATACGACTTTTATTATTGTATCAAACAAATAGAGATTCATACAAGATAAATCTTCTAGTAGATAATTGATCTAAAGAAAGATTTTTTTTTTTTTTTTTTTTTTTATCTCTATCAAGATTTTTTAATCCCATTTTTTTAAGTACCAATTTTTCAACACTCAATTTTCTAAAATAGAAAACTAAGTCATACCTTATAAATCATATTGTGATTCAAATATGTGATAGTGATATGCATGCTTTTTCTTTTCTTCCATACTAATCCCACCAAGTGGGTTATAATTACATTGACTAGTAAATTTTTTACTATCGAATAAGAGATCTGAGGTCAGGGATGGAGTTGAATATGAGCTTTGGGGGGCCATGGCTCCCCCTTGACCCATGTTTTTAAAAATATTTTATATGTATATTTTGTTAAATTAGAATTTTAACAGTTTTGCCCCCTAAAAATATATGAATTCCCCCCCCCCCCCAAAAAAAAAAAAAAAAACTAAAGTTTTATGGAACTTTTAAAAGGTGATAAAATTATAGTATCTCATAAAAAAAAAAATTACAAATAGATTATACATATGGTATAAAAATCCCACTCAAAATTACTATTTTGTGATACATGATTATTCATTCTCAAATTTAAAATAAAATACCTATTTGGTATGAGTAATAAAATATTGTCTAAGAGTTTTAAGCTTTGTTAACCTAGTTCCAGCAATACAATTTTTGGACCCCTGTATCAATACGCTTAATTATAAGTTTTCATTATTTTCTTGAATAGCTCAGTATTTTTTCTTCTTTAATTTATTTACATTTATTCTTTTTTTTTTGTAGTAATTAATTTTTTGATCTTTGGAATAAGAAAGAGTGCAAAGTTACATGACATGTCAATGGTAAAGAAAATTGAGTTGTTCAGAAAGTGGTTGTAATGATAGTTTCCAAAATTGATTGTTGATTTTTGTTATTTATGGGTCAAATAATTGTTATATATGCTAGGCATCTAGTGTATTCCACAAAATTTGTTAGTATTGTGAATGATAAATGAAAATTTTTTTTTTTTTGAAGTAAAAATTCAAACATTTAAAAGTTTCATCAAAACAAAAATGATCTAATAATACATTAATAAAACTAAAAATATATTAGAAATACAACATATATAAGTGCTTAATTTAAATTCAAAATTTTTTTTTATAACTTGTAGATTTTTCAATTATTTGATAACATATGACTTATTCAATTTTATATGAGATAAATTAATATATAAGCAAAATTTATGATCTTAAAACATATAATAATAATAATAAATTAAAAAAAGAAATTGAATGAATAATTTTTCTATTATATAATTAAGTTTAGCTCTCTCACAAAATATCAACTAACTTTTTCAAGCAAAATAGAAAAAACATACGTAAGCGTGTGTGTGTTGTGTATATATTTCATTATTTGACATGAGTTTATACAATTTCATTTTGGTCATAAGATCGGCCCTCCCAGGGGAAGATTTCTAGCATCGTCCCTGTCCAGGGTCCATTCCCTACTTACTCAAAATACTAATTGGTGTTTTGACTTGATGATAAAGACTAATCATCATGGAGCAAATGAAATCATTAATTTATAAAAATGCAATATATTAATGGGTAGTAAGATGAATGATTGTAAAATAAGATTTCCTAAATTCTTACCTTTTTATGAGTTTTGGTAAATTCAATTGATAAAGTCTCTTATTTTTGAATAATATACCTAAGTTCATATCTGATCTATAAGGCTATACCAAAAGGAAATTATTAGCATCTTGTTGTATATTCAAATTATACTGTATTTAGTGAGTTTCAATTAGTTCAATTGGTAAAGTCTCTGATAGTTAAATAGGAGATTTAGGGTTCAATCTCCACTTACACATAAACTGATTGATATCTTAATCTGATGATAAAGAGTTATCATCATGAGCAGAGCATGAGCATGAAAGTCTCATTCTTTATATAAATGGAAAAACGTTTAGGCTAAAGTGGGCTTAAATTAGTAGGCATTATCCTCCTTCACTCCAACTATCCCACCCTCAGATTTACAGTTAGGTTAATGACTAAGTCGCCTAGCGGATTACCCAAGAAAAACAGATTACAATTAACTAGTGAGAATATTTAACTCGAGTATATATAAAACCAAAACCTTTATAAAAATTTTTGAACAAACATATTAAGATTGGGGATGGGGGCAGTTGGTGTTATACCGCCCAATAAGAAATCACAAAGCCTTAGTTTGATTGTAAATTATATATAATAAATTTACGAATATTATAAGTTCACATCCTCTCTTTTGGATTGGCTCTTCTAGTCTTGATTTTATATTTTGACTTCAAAATTATAATATTCTGCAATAATTAATCCACCTAAAGGTTCGAATTGAAATGGATTAATTATTGGAGCAACTTGCAACAACATAACTTTTTGCATGTTTCTGGAGTATAGTTCTAAGTTCTCCAAGACTTCTGGAGTTCTTTTTAGGAGAGAAAGGAAAAGGGTTTGTAGTAAAATAATTATTATGGAACACCAAATGCTATTAGATTTTTTTACCATAAAACTCGAATTCAATCGAAGTACCTTGTAACAACATAATTATGCAATACTTTTATAGTTTTATTACGTCCACTACTGATGATAGCGTTCTACGCATTGGACTAAAACATTAATTACTCTTGATTTATAGTTCTATTTGAGTACCTTAATTACCATTACTGAAATGATTGGCATAAAATAGTTATAAATCCTCAAAGATTTGTAGAGATCGAGTTTGATGTATCAGGCCGGTGACGTCGCTGTCCATGATTGGATGCACAATGGGACACCACACCAACTCCTAATTGAGAACCTTAATTACCATTAGTGAAATGATTGGCATAAAATAGTTATAAATCCTCAAAGATTTGTAGAGATCGAGTTTGATGTATCAGTCCGGTGACGTCGCTGTCCATGATTGGATGCACAATGGGACACCACACCAACTCCTAATTGAGATAATATATATATTCAAACTTTCAAAGTAAGCTTATAAATGCTTCTTTTTTTTTATAATCGAGCTTATAAATGCTTAATCGCATTGTAATTGACCATTGCTATTTTAATTGGAGATGCGTCACACAATACGACAATACTAGCACGCGAGACGAGGCTACAAACAAGAGGCGACACGTTTGTAGGTCCACCTTCTCAATTTTTTTTTTCTTAATGGAACAAGAAAGAAGTTTGTTAACACGTTCTTCCATGGGTTTAGCTCACTTTAGCTTGTGTCTTTTACTCTTAACTTAGGCACTGTTTTCTATTTCTTAATGAGAGATTTGGCTTCAGAGATTCCAGAGCTACTTTTAAGCATTAGGAATGCCATTTATTAGGGACTTGCCTTTAATGTGTGATGGCATGAACTAGGACATATTTAGGTACTGTTTCCTAAACCTTACGCTTATAGCAAACGCTTATAGTAAATGTGTACGAATCCTAGTTGATTCAACTGATATTATTTTTTGTTATCAAATAAGGAATTTGGGATCGAATTTGATCTATACCTGAAAGAAATTCTTTGGTGTCCTAACTTAATGGTAAAAGACAATTATCATGAAATGAAAGTTATAAATTTAAATTCATGCATATTTAAAACATATGGAATCAAGCCAAATTTTGTTTGATTTTTAATTGACCTAAATAAGTTTGTGTAAGGTTTGACCCTTTATTTGTGGCAATCATATTCACGTGAGAGTAATAAGACACTAGATAGGATTAATAAATAATTTCCTTCGGTAAATGATAATGACCTAATGGTGCAGGTATGATGGGCATAATGATTGGCCCATGGGAAAGTTTATATATTATGTAATTAATTTACAAAGTCCTCAAATATACACTGTTTGGCAGCAGTTTTTTAAAGAAAAATATTAATAGATGCCTTAAGCTTTTGTTTATGAACTTTTGTAAAAAGCTTGTATGGAAAAAAAATAATAATAATGTTTTGACAACTTTTTCTATTTTTCATAAAAGTGATATTAAAATTTTTCTAAAATGATTTGTTAACAATTTTTCTAAAGGCACCTATTAACAAGACCATTTTTTAAAAGGACAAAACCCAATGGCAGTTCTACCACTCTAATTTGCAAAAAAAATGTATATATATTTGCCACATAAAAAAAATTTATATACTAAACTAACTTATTATGACAACCTTAATAAAAATGTTGAACAGCCCGACTTGAAAATCACAAGAATTTGTGTTCAACAAAAATAAGAGTAATGCTACATCTACAAAAATTTCACAACAAATCCTATGCAGTAAACAATTATTGATTCTAATTTGGGCTCAACACTGACATCACTTTCAAACCTACCAATAATAGCTTGTTGTATAAGATTTTTTGTGAAAATATTAAGAACGTAGCATTACTCCAAAAAAAAAAATTGGCTCTTAAACCCAAATAATAATAATAATAACAACAATAAAAATTAGCCAAAATAACCACACACAAAAAAAAAAAAAAAAAAAAAAAAAAACCAAATAAAAACAAGACTAAACCAAATAACAAGTGAACAAATTATTCAACAAAAAGCCTATTCAAGAAAAAAAAAATCCTTAATCTTTCAAATTTTTAACTCATTCAGCTCATTACGTAAAAATAATCTAGAATTTCATTTTTCTCTAAAAAACAGTACCAAGAAAAATACTGTAGTCTTGAATTATCCTTAGTGACTATCCTAAAAAAATTCCCAGAGCTGCCACTAACAAAATTTGGTTTCAAATTAGTTTGGTGATACCAATTCCAATCTAGCACATGGTGAATTAAAAAATTATTCATGTGTGTTATTTAAATAAGTGATGTGATTCGTTAAAAAACTCATGTGACTAAAACTACACATGAATGTCCTCTTCAAACTAGTGGCAGCTCCGCGTTTAATTGAGGGTGACCACCCTAACTTGTAAAAAAAAAAAAAAATAATACACACACACACACACACTAAACAAAATATTGTGACCACCCTAATAAAAATGTTGAACACCTTGACTTGAGAATCACAAAAATTTGGATTTAAAAATATTAAAAAAAAAAGGTAACGCTACATTCACAATATTTTCACAATAAATCTTACATGGTATGTTACTAATTCTAATTTAGATCAAATACTGGCATCAATTTTTTACCTACCAATAACAACTTTTCACATAAGATTTATTGTAAAAATATTGTGGACATAGCATTATTCGAAAAATAATTATGGCCCCCCTAACATAATCCTTTAACCCCTTAAACAAAACAAAACAAAACAAAATGAAACAAAAAATACTTAAATAACATCAATAAAAATTAGCCCAAATAACAACGTACAAAAATAACCTAAATAAAAACA
Source organism: Quercus engelmannii (assembly GCA_029955605.1). Taxonomy (NCBI): domain Eukaryota; kingdom Viridiplantae; phylum Streptophyta; class Magnoliopsida; order Fagales; family Fagaceae; genus Quercus; species Quercus engelmannii. The sequence goes on from JARPSG010000514.1 coordinate 19,926, forward strand.
AGACTAGACCAAACAATAGCAAGTGAACAAATTATTCAACAAAAAACCTATTAAAAAACAAAAAGATAAAAATCTCTAATCATTCAAATTTGTAACACGTTCACCTATTCAATAAAAATAATCTATAATTTCATTTTTCCTTTTAAAAAAATTACAAAATACCATGGTAGTGACGACAGTTATGCTTCCTTTGATTTTGCAATTGTAACAATTTTTCTCCCCTTAGTGACTTGCCATGCAATTGTAGCAAATACTCTCTCTCTCTCTCACATAAATTAGTATTTTGAGAACTGGGACATGAGAGAATCAAGATTTTTATTATTCCCCAGTAACGAATTTCAAAGTAGAGATTCAACAATAAATATTTCCTCTTGATCTATAATGCTTACAAGGAAAAAAAAAAATTAATCTTCAAAAGAAAAATTACCAGCACATGAAAAATATTATAAGGAATTTTGAAAAGAAAGAAATTTACACAACTTTATATCCTTGATAAAATCTAAGAAAAAATAAGACTTGCAAGACTTAATTTCCCAGTAAAAATATAATAATAAAGATTGTAAGGTTGAATTTATTCAACCATCTAATTGGCTTTATTCCGTGCCAAATTTGCTTGTAATTCAGCATTTAGTAACCCTGTATTTAGGTGGGTTTGATATAAGGGTAGTGAGTAAGATAGAGTGAAGATTGCTCAAGAGTGTGCAAGAAAACAAAGACTCGCGGCTGGGCCTCGTGGGTGACTCACGGCTTCAAGCCGCCAGACGCAGCACATGTGCCAAGCATGCTGGAAGGTGAACAGTCATGCAAGCTGGAGCACTACAGGACAAAATAGGACAACTGGCCATACGGTTATCTTGCGACTGGATCTCGCGACTTAGTCAAGCCGCGAGCCACCCCTGTTTTGTAAAACCTGACGTTTCACATTCCTCTCCCACTTTAGTATAAATATCCCTTTTACCCACGATTGTAAGAGAGCTTCCAGAGAGAATTTTGAGAGAGAAACTCTAAAGAAAAACAAGATTGATTCACCCAAAATCTATACATTAGAGTCTCTTCAAATTCCTCAACTCTCTTCCTCTCCATTGTCAAATCCTTGAGAGGCATTGTACCAAACCTGATTCTCACCATTATCATTACTGTGAGAGAGCTGTTTGGATTTCTGGGAAGCAGTTAGGAAGGAACCAATCTTCATTGGTTGATGCTACGGTCTAGTAGCGGAATCTGGGAAGCTAGAAAAGAAAAAGGTTCAGCGCAACCTCATTGGAGCAAGAAGCTTGAAGGGCTTAGGTGCACTGGGTAGATTAGGCTTGGAGGGTCTATTGCTGTCCATGTATCCCAACTGTATTTTCTAGTGGATTGTTTACCGCTTGGAGGGCGGCGGAGAGGTTTTACGCCGAGGGTTTCGGTTTCCTCTTCGATAACACATTGCGTGTTGTCTTTGTATTTGCATCTTCCTTCCTCTCTATCTTTGACTTTTTATTATCTGCTGTGGATTGTGTTTTGTTTTGGCTTAGATAGTTTCTTAACCAATTTCATATTATAGTTTATGTTAAGTTTCCGCACACTTGTTGTTTGACATATTGCTTGAATTGGTTAAGTTATAATTTGGGGGTCTAAACGTTCAAAGGGGTTTATACACGTTTTTGAACTTTCAATTGGTATCAGAGCGGGTACACTACTATTAGTTTCATTACCATTATGTGATCCTTGACTCCCTTTTAAGATGGATCGGTCTCAATCCCTAAATGCACCTCCATATTTTGACGGTAGTAATTATGCTTTTTGGAAGGTTTGCATGAGAGCTTTTCTGTGTTCTATTGATGAATCTGTTTGGGATGCTGTTGAGATTGGTTGGACTAGACCTGAGGCAGCCAAATCCACATGGGATAAGGTAGCACTTACTACATCTAATGCTAACAGTAAAGCACTCAATGCTATTTTCTGTGGTGTGTCTCCAAATGAATTTCACAGGATTTCTCATATTACTATTGCCAAAGAAGCATGGGAGATTTTGGAAACCACCTATGAAGGCACGAAGAAAGTGAAAGACATCACGTTGCAAATGCTGACCACTCGGTTTGAGAAACTCAAAATGAGTGAGGATGAATCTTTTGATTCTTTCTATGGGAAGCTAAATGAGGTGGTTGTCAGCAAGTTCAACTTAGGGGAGAAAACGGAGAATTCAAAAATTGTAAGGAAGATCCTTCGATCATTGCCGGAAAGTTTTCGTGCTAAAGTGACAGCGATTGAAGAGAGCAAGGACCTTGATGACATCAAAGTACAGGAGCTGGTTGGTTCTCTGTAGACTTATGAGATGTCGCTGCCCAATCAACGGAAGAGTAAATCTCTTACTCTAAAGACCATTAATGAGAAGGTGGAAGATCAAGACTCATCGGGAGAAGATGTGGTTGACAAAGATGTTGCATACCTTGTCAAAAATTTCAGAAAGCTCTTGGAATTCAAAAATAATGGCAAATTTGATGATAAAAGAAAATTCCAAAGTTCTGGAAGGGAGAAAAGGGAATTCAAAAAGAAAGATGGAAAAGAATCCCAACCCACACAAGGTGTCACTTGCTTCGAATGTAACGGGCATGGACACTTTAAGAAGGAATGTCCGAATTATTTGAAATCGAAAGGTAAAGTGTATGCCACGACTTTGAGTGACTCGGATTCGTCTGACTCAGAATCTGAAGAGAGCTGTGATGGAGAGGGGAACTATTCGGCCTTTATGACTATTGCTCATGTTGAGTTTTCAGATGAGTTGAATCTACTTGTACGAGACCTTGGAGAACATAGTGATGATGAATCACTAGGAATTGTTGAAGAATCAGATGCTGAAGAAGATGAAAGCACAACAAATCTTCAAGAGAATTATAACTCACTCTTGAAGAAGTTGGGTGAGTACACAAGGGTGGCCAAGGCTGCTGTGAGAAAAATGAAGAAGGCTGAGGAGGACTACAAAAGTCTCCTAATCCGATATAGGGAGGCCAAATGTGAGATAGAAACACTGAATGGTGAGCTGTCCGAAACTTACACAAAAGTGAGATTTCTTGAGAATGAGGTTGTGCAAGCAAATGCTAAAATAAAGAGGGTCACCACCAAGAAGGTAAATGATGTTATCTCATTTCAAAAGAGCTTTTCATACAAATCCGGATTGGGATATACCGGAGGAAGTAGTTCATCTGGAAATGTCACTAAAGAAGTGAAGTTTGTAAAGGCCAGAGATCCAGTTGTAGCTGACCTTACTGATGAGAAGATCAAGATGGAGGAGAAGAAGAATGTGGTGAATCAACGAATGTTGAATCCCCGTAATCAATCTGTGGGCAGGTCTGAATCTCGTGCCAAGTCACATCCACGACCACAAAGAGGTCCTAGAGCAACTTATGTGTGTCATTATTGTGGACTTCAGGGGCATACTCGACCAAATTGCCAAAAGCTGAGAACAAAGAATAGTTCAACTCCTTAAAGATCAGGAGGACCTAGAAATGATAGAAGAAATTGGGCGGGTGATCAATCTAGAGATCAGAATGGTGATCCCGGAATGATGAACGTGATAAAGATGATTGGTGCATTCACCAACTGCTTGGAAAGCTTCTCATGAAGGTTTGAAAGCCCTAACTCCCGTACCCAATCCTATAAGGAAATCACCCTAAACGCAAGTGACGTGTGGGTGAAAAAGGTACTCATGCATAAGCATTACAACATGTTCATGCATTAATACTTCCTATGCTTTGTGACGATGTTTGGTTGTTTGCTTGTTGTTTTTGCTGTTGGTTGTTTGCATGTCTACTTGTGCATTTTTTATTTTTTTATTTTTTTTCAATCTTTTTGCTTTTAGTGTCAAAAATCCAAAAATCACATAAAAATTAGAAAATCAAAAAGCTTGATTGACTTCGTTGAGTTTTTGTCTCAAAACGTGTTTTGCCTTGTACCTTTGTACTAATGGCTTTGTGCATTTTCGAGCATTGCTTGTTTTCATGCACTCATATCACTGTGAGAAAAATCTTGAAATCTATGTGATTGTTGTAAATAGATCTTCAAACTTGTCATGAATGATTAGTGAATGGTTATGTTGATCTTGAGACATGCATAGACTTGTGTCTATATATCTTCCCACTATTTATTTATGTTTTTGCTAAAAAGAGCTCACCAAATGTAAATCTCTAAATGAAAAGAGATATTGAGTTGCAAAAGCCTGTCGCACATTCTAGTATTCGACTAGGAAAAATGGTAAGTGACTTTATATTAAAGAAAATGTTTATTCAAAAAGCCAAAGGCTTGTTCATTAAAGTGAAATGTCAAATATCACTCTCACAATGAGAGGTGATTGCCTCAAAAGATCAAAAAGATCAAATGTTATGATTAAAAGTGGAGTCAAATGTAAAGCTCCAAGTTACGTTATCAAGTTTTGTGGGAGGTCATATATACATATTTCTATAATTGAGATGGGTCACATGATCTAGTGCTAATTGTGTATGTCTTGGTTGAATTGATCATTGAAACTTCACATTAGACTAAGGACTATCTTATTGTTGATTTCCACACACAACACACAAGTTTATGTTCAATAAATGTCATATTCATTTATGTGATTGTACTTGATGAAATGTGTTTTCACATGCTCAATCTTTGTTAAATCAAGCACAAAAAGATTTTTGAGTGTTTTAGGTGTTTTTGGAAAGTATTTTGTTTGAAAAATCTGAATATTTCAAAAATCCAGTTTTGCCCTGTTTTGGCGGCTCAGTCGCGGGTATGTCAAGTTGCAAGCCTCAGTCGCGTCTTCGCGGGTCATTTTTGGCAACTTGTTCGCGAGTGGAAGGTCCAATCGCGAGGGTTACTTAGAGATTTTCGCAGCTCAGCTCGCGACTCACTCGCGGGTAGACCTTCCAGTCACGAAAAACACTTAGAAAAATTTTTCAAATTTTTGTCCTTGAGTGTTTTGGCGGCTTGAACTGGCGACTTTGTGGCGACTCAATCAAGTCGCGAAAAATGCGTGTTTGGCAGAAATAGGAGCAGTTTTTAAATCTTTTTCAGTTTTCCCTCGAACATTTGTGACTGTTCATCTTCTCTCTAAACTATCACCTTCCCAAACACTCCGTGAACCCATTTTCAAATCTCATTGGTGCTTCATTTCTTGTCCAAATCATCAAGAAAAGGTATAGGTTTTACTTTCTCAATCTCATTTTCCCTATTTCATGGATATTTCTATTATCGTTTGGATTGATATTGTGTTCGAAACATTTCTCTCTTTGTGTGATGGGTATGGCTTGTTATATTTGCTATTGTTCTCATCTGTTTTCATGTTGAGTGGTCACAATGTGCTTTTTCATTGTTCTAATATTTGCCTGTTGTTGAGTCTGAAAACCTTTTATTAAATGGGTTTGGTATTTATTTGACTTGCTCATTTCACTTGCTTGAGTGTTGATGTTAGATTTCGGTATTGGGCTACTAAGTTTTTATGATAACATAATGTGTGTCTCTCAACCATGTGCTCTAGTTTGGATGCTTTGTGACTTCATTTTGAAATATTTTCCCATGTTCATATCTCTTGTGGAATGTTTTATGATATCTGTTCTTAATGCCCGAATGCTATATCTGTTTGCATATCATGGTCATGGTAACCTGTCTCATTGACAGTTTTGTTAGTTGTTTTGTTTCTCTATGCCTTTATGCACTATCACCATGTTACTGCACCTGTCATTTTGTGCTTCTTAGTATTGTTGGAAGTTTGGTTGGGTCTGCACTATCTTCAGCTTGTATTTATGTATTGAAATTTTCCTTACTTCTATTAGCACTGAATCATGTTGACATTTATCTTGTGTGGTACTGGTGTTGGTTCTTTGCTATGGGCTTGTTCTCTTGCAGATGTCTCGTCGATCTTCCAAGGGTAAAGACATTGTTGCTGATGATCCAACAACACCAATTGCTAAAAGGACTCAACTAACATCACAGGCATCTCAAGACCCCAATGAGGATAGGTTCAGAACTCCGCTTACCTCACACGTCTACTCAAACATTTTTGACAAGTCAACTACTATAGTGGAACGGGTGGTGGAGTTTAACACCTTAGGGACCACTTTTATCCCTCGAATCTTTGAGAAACGAGATTGGGCAAACTTGTTCGGGAACTTTGATGATCCCATGGATGAGCTGCTCAAAGAATGCTTCTCCAATGCAATTGATCTTGGAGTTCAACTCATTTTCTGGGTCAGAGGAACAGAGTTTAGCATTTCCCCAGACTCCATCGCAGATCTTCTCGGCATCACCAGACCTCAGAATGTGGATCTAACTCCTTACGATGAACGAACTCCAGAAGTTGAAGAAATTCTACAAATCCTAGGATCCGATCATGAAGTATCCAGTGCAGGAACATCCATCAGCACCGCAAAGTTTACACTAGAACTGACCACACTGAAATTGATCATGTTCACCAATCTCTACCCACTGTCTAACACTACATTCATCAATCTTGGGAGAGCTCTATTCCTTTGTAATCTTATTACAGGAGCCCCCATTGATATATGTGCTCACATCTACTACACCTTGAGGAAGACCGCATGTCAAACTGCAGCTCGAGGAATTATTCCATTTTGCAGTCTCATCATGAAGCTCATTCTTCGTGAAGGCATTATTCCTCCTGCAGATGGAAAAATGTTAACCCGTCAGCGTCCTATTTCCTTGTTCACTCTTCAAGCTAGCAGAAGTCACTCCTCTAAAACACCAAGGAGTGCTCACATCTCTCTGGTTACTCCATCTGCCCCTGAATCAGAGACACCTGCACATACCACATCTACTTCGCGTGCTGTTCCTGAAGCTTCACAGGCTAGTATTCCGCAACCACAAACTGCTCCTTATACTGATAGAGTCAACAGTGTACTTGAGCATATTCAGAAACGCATTGATGAGATTGTGGCACTTCTCTACTCCACAAACAACCATGTCCAAATGCGTTTTGAGACTATGGAGAATCAACTAGATGCTATTCAACAAAAGTTGGACGAGAGCCTTTAGCTATTCGTGCCAAAAAGGGGGAGAGCATTCAGTAAGGGGGAGAGCATGCAGTCTCATCATGAAGCTCATTCTTCGTGAAGGCATTATTCCTCCTGCAGATGGAAAAATGTTAACCCGTCAGCGTCCTATTTCCTTGTTCACTCTTCAAGCTAGCAGAAGTCACTCCTCTAAAACACCAAGGAGTGCTCACATCTCTCTGGTTACTCCATCTGCCCCTGAATCAGAGACACCTGCACATACCACATCTACTTCGCGTGCTGTTACTGAAGCTTCACAGGCTAGTATTCCGCAACCACAAACTGCTCCTTATACTGATAGAGTCAACAGTGTACTTGAGCATATTCAGAAACGCATTGATGAGATTGTGGCACTTCTCTACTCCACAAACAACCATGTCCAAATGCGTTTTGAGACTATGGAGAATCAACTAGATGCTATTCAACAAAAGTTGGACGAGAGCCTTTAGCTATTCGTGCCAAAAAGGGGGAGAGCATTCAGTAAGGGGGAGAAAGTTCAAAGGGAAGTGTGCATAGTGATAGGGGGAGTACACACATACTTTTGTCATACTTTTGTTTTAAGTCTTATCCTCTAAACTTATAGGTTTAGGTTTATGTTTGTTGGACTTTTAGTGTTTTTATGGGTTTGATACACTATGTTTTTGGTGTATAGTTGTTTCTAACTCATTACTTATACTCTTGGTTTAAACTTTTATATATTTTGATGATGTTATTCAGGATGTTTTGTGTTTGTACCCATGTGCTTTTGTAAGCTTTTAGGGTTAATGTTTTATGCATAGTTTGTAGGCTTTATGGTATGTACCTTGCTTATGCAGCCTTTATGCTATGTTGAAATCAGTACTTTAATCTAAATGTCTTGCATTTTGATTTATGTACTGTCACTCTTGTGCCCTTGTAGGATTGTTCCTAAATGCATATACCTTGTGTACTATGCATTGGTTGAGTGTTGAACATACAAGTGTCTTGCCTTGTACTTGTTAACTTGTATGTCCTTGTGTTCATTCCAAGTGTGAATAAGCACAGTGATCACTAACTTGTGGTGTTCACTTGGTTGATCAAGCCATGGTTTGTTTCTTAACTCCATCTTTACTTGATCACATATTGCCTTTTTCATATGCATTTTATGATTTTCTGCTTACAATGATCATGGTGTATTGTTGTGTTTCAGGAGTATTATGTTCATATGATTCAAGTGCTTCACAGCTTCTAGAGTTAGGTGTGAGTGAGTTTTGTTCAACTGTTCCCAACTAACATGTTAAGTCTAGAGTCTGTTTTAGGATTTTGTCACGGAATAGCCAAAGGAGGAGATTATAAGGTTGAATTTATTCAACCATCTAATTGGCTTTATTCCATGCCAAATTTGCTTGTAATTCAGCATTTAGTAACCCTGTATTTAGGTGGGTTTGATGTAAGGGTAGTGAGTGAGATAGAGTGAAGATTGCTCAAGAGTGTGCAAGAAAATAGAGACTCGCGGCTGGGCCTCGCGGGTGACTCGCGGCTTCAAGCCGCCAGACACAGCACACGTGCCAAGCATGCTGGAAGGTGAACAATCCTGCAAGTTGGAGCACTACAAGACAAAACAGGACAACTGGCCATACGGTTATCTCACGACTGGATCTCGCGACTTAGTCAAGCAGCGAAGTCAAGCCGCGAGCCACCCCTGTTTTGTAAAACCTGACGTTTCACATTCCTCTCCCACTTCAGTATAAATACCCCTTTTACCCACGATTGTAAGAGAGCTTCCAGAGAGAATTTTGAGAGAGAAACCCTAAAGAAAAACAAGATTGATTCACCCACAATCTATACATTAGAGTCTCTTCAAATTTCTCAACTCTCTTCCTCTTCATTATCAAATCCTTGAGAGGCATTGTACCAAACCTGATTCTCACCATTATCATTACTGTGGGAGAGCTATTTGGATTTCTGGGAAGCAGTTAGGAAGGAACCAATCTTCATTGGTTGATGCTACGGTCTAGTAGCGGAATCTGGAAAGCTAGAAAAAAAAAAGGTTCGGCGCAACCTCGTTGGAGCAAGAAGCTTGGAGGGCTTAGGTGCACTGGGTAGATTAGGCTTGGAGGGTCTATTGCTGTCCATGTATCCCAACTGTATTTTCTAGTGGATTGTTTACCGCTTGGAGAGCGGCGGAGAGGTTTTACGCTGAGGGCTTCGGTTTCCTCTTCGATAACACATCGCATGTTGTCTTTGTGTTTGCATCTTCCTTCCTCTCTATCTTTGGCTTTTTATTATCTGCTGTGGATTGTGTTTTATTTTGGCTTAGATAGTTTCTTAACCAATTCCATATTATAGCTTCTGTTAAGTTTCCGCACACTTGTTGTTTGACATATTGCTTGAATTGGTTAAGTTGTAATTTGGGAGTCTAAACGTTCAAAGGGGTTTATACACGTTTTTGAACTTTCAAAGATCAACAAAAACCAAAAGGAAATTGCATGGATAAAACCTAATCTATATCCTTTAGACTTAGTTTGAAGGTTAAGTTACGGAGTGGATGAAGTTAGGCACTCCCTCTACCTTATGGTGGCTCTAGGATTTCCTTTCAGAAGTTCATTAAGAAACTTAAATTAAACAAAATTTAATAAAAAGATAACTTAAATATATCGAATTACTGAAGGAAAAAAAAAAAAAAGTCACACACAAATACATGAATTTTTATATTTTCCTTCTACAAGTTT
>JARPSG010000515.1:0-5000 GCA_029955605.1 Quercus engelmannii
CCCTTTGGCTTTTCCGGCAATACGAACGTATTTAAGTAATTGTCGTTCTGTAAGACCATAATGAAAACGCAATTTTTGTTTTTCTTCTAAACGAATACGATATTGAGATTTTTTACTGGAACGTGATTGGTTTCTAAGATCGCTTCCGGCTTTAGGCCTTTTACTAGTTAGTCCCGGTAAAGCCCCCAGACGTCGTATTTTTTTGAAACGAGGCCCTCTGTAACGCGACATAAAGACTCCTTATTTTATTGAAATTTCATAAACTTAAATTAAAACTAAACTAAATGATAAATGAAGCGACATCCCCTAGAGTATTTACCACAAAGCATAATTAGATGAATTGGATAAATATCCGGACCGTATTGGATTTGTATATTTATAAAAAAAAAATTAAAGGTTCTTTTCGTGATTTGTTATACAGGGATCTAGCTCCTCTAATTTTTTATTTAGAATTTTAAGTTCCTACGACATAGTAGATCGGTGACTCTTGGAAAAAGGGGTACGAAGCTTTTTCAATATTCTTTGATTTCACAATATCAATTATGTAAAAAAATAAAAAAAATAAAGAAAAGCCTGCTATCGGAATCGAACCGATGACCAGCGCATTACAAATGCGATGCTCTAACCTCTGAGCTAAGCGGGCTCGCATAACAAAAATTGTACATACATAGGAATTTAGTAAACTACTGGGATCTTAGCTATTAATTGTTCATTCTTAGTTTTCATACCATAATTAATATGAATATAGAATAGAATTTCAAATAAATATTAAATAGTTGAATGAATATATTCTCGAACATAACGATTAATATTCGAAATGGAATCTAATTAGATTAGAATCTTATTCTACACATTCTAATCTTACTTATTTATTCTAATTCTAGATAGATTCTAATTTGAAATAATTCTAATTCTAAATAGTTAGATCAATTAGAAATTAATAGAATAATATAATAAGAAATTTATTAATATAAATTTCTTTTTTTTAGTCATTTTTAGTTATGTTATAGAGGGTCCGCCTTAACTTAAGGAAATTAAAAAAGTAAAGGCTACGAATAAAAAAAAATGAAAAAGAGAAGGCCGTAATCCAAATCATAATGAAAGATTCCTCCGCTTTCGTTCGGAAAGATAAAACAAAAAAAAAAGAATCGACCGTTCGAGTATCTCAAATTACACGATAAAAATGATATAAAAGAAAGAGGGGCATACATAATCTATATTGGTATAGATAATATATATCTATATTGAATTGCGGATACAGAAATGATAGAATCATTTCTGATTGGATCAACTCTGGATCTTCGATAGAGATGAAATGAGATAAACAATAAAAAAATAGGAGTAAACACTTTTCGATATAGGAATTGGTATCTAATAAATTCAAAGATTCCGGCATAAATGAAAGAAAAAGGAAAAAAGCGAGGAAGGACATCATAATGAGATCCTAATCTTAAAACAACAAAACAAAAATGGGGGATATGGCGAAATTGGTAGACGCTACGGACTTAATTGGATTGAGCCTTGGTATGGAAACTTACCAAGTGATAACTTTCAAATTCAGAGAAACCCTGGAATTAAAAATGGGCAATCCTGAGCCAAATCCTATTTTACGAAAACAAATAAGGGTTCAGAAGAAAGCAAGAATAAAAAAAGGATAGGTGCAGAGACTCAATGGAAGCTGTTCTAACAAGTGGGGTTGACTTCTTTACGTTATTACATTAACGTAATCCTTATATCAAAACTACAGAAAGGATAAACCTATATACATACGTATATGTACTGAAATCCTATCTCAAATGATTAATGACGACCCGAATCTTTATTTATTTATATTTCTATAAATAATAAATAAAAATCGAAAGAGTTGTTGTGAATCGATCCAAATTGAAGAAAGAATCGAATATTTATTAATAAAATTTATCGTACGAGAATAAAGATAGAGTCCCATTCCACACGTCAATACCGACAAGAATGAAATTTATAGGAAGAGGAAAATCCGTCGACTTTAGAAATCGTGAGGGTTCGAGTCCCTCTATCCCCAAAAAGGCCCGTTTGATTCCCCAATTATTTATCCGATCCTCTCTTTTCGTTTCGTTAGCGGTTTAAAATTCGTTATGTTTTTCAATCATTCTACTCTTTTACAAATGGATCTGATTGGAAATTTTTTTTTTCTTATTACAATATTTGTGATATATATGATACGCGTACAAATGAACATCTTTGAGGAAGGTATCCCCACTTCCAATTTGAATGATTAACAATACATATCATTTCTTGTACTGTATTAAAACTTATAAAGTTTTCTTTTTGAAGATCCAAGAAATTACAGGGTCTGGATAAAGCTTTGTAAGACTTTTTTTGTCTTTTTAATTGACATAAACTCAAGTTATCTATTAAAATAAGGACGATGCACGGATAATGGTCGGGATAGCTCAGCTGGTAGAGCAGAGGACTGAAAATCCTCGTGTCACCAGTTCAAATCTGGTTCCTGGCACATGATTTATTTGTATGAGTATCCGTTTTACAAATGAATTGATATGGGTCAACATACATATTCATTACTAGTCTATATCATGATAGATACTTATCTATCTAGGTGTCTGAGAATATACCCTTTCTAGAATTATAGAATAGATGAGTAAAGAGTATGTCTATAAAATCTGTAAAATAAAAAAAAATTAGATTTGACTTCCTTTTCTTTTTTATTTGTTCATACGGTGTCTCTTACCGTTCAAAAACAATGTTAATACTTTAGATATTTAATACTTCATACATATTAAAATAGAAAGGTTAAATTAATTGGTTGAAAGACTCAAAGGTATAGTCTCGCGGAGTTGAAAGGTGGGAATAACCAAGATTCATTTCAGATACAGTACAAATAAAATCCAAGCCCTCCTCTCATTTCGTTGTCTTTTCTTTTCATATTCTATTTCTTCATTTCCTCCTATGTGACTTTGTCGAACTCATTTAAGTTTTGTGCGTGGTACATAGTTCATGATGCGAAACTCTTTTAGGTCATCCTAATACTAATTGTATTTTTTTAATTGTCTTGTTTTTTTTTTTATTTATCCTTTTTATTTCTATTTTTTATTGTTTCTATTTTTATATATTATATATTTATTTGAATAGAAACAATTTTTTTTTATTCTATTTATTTTGTATTATTTATTTGTATTTGATTTATATTTTATTTCGTTTTATTTAGCCCATTTAGAATAGAATGCGAATGAGACTTCCATTACGCTCTTTGGTCTATAAGAGAACGTACAAACATTATTTGAATACCTGGAGTTGTAGAAGTGAAAATTAGTTTCTTATTTTATTATTTATATTTAATGAGCATCCTGTATTTCATAAAAATTCGGGGCAATATAATCCTTACGTAAGGGCCATCCTATCCAACTTTCGGGCATTAAGATACGTTTCAGACGTGGATGATTATCATAAAAGATTCCCAACATATCATAAGATTCCCTTTCTTGAAAATCCACACTTTTCCAAACCCAGAAAACAGACGGAATTCTAGGATTCCACCTTGGGGCAAATACTTTTATACATACCTCTTCCGGTTGATCTATACCATAAGCTATTCTCGTAAGATGATACACACTAGCTAACAGTCCGCCCGGTGCTACATCATAGGCACATTGGGAACGTAAATAATTGTAACCATATACATATAAAATGACAGCAATGGAATGCCAATCCCCAGGCTTTATTTGTAAAGTCTCTATTCCTTGGTAGTCGAAGCCCAAAGATCTATGAACTAACCCATGTTTGGCTAGCCAAGCAGACAAACGACCTTGCATCTTTTTTATCTCTCCCACATTTTGATTTGTATAAAACTTTTATTTGTCTCTATAAATTAAGTATTTCACATTTAGGATGAAATTTATGAAAATTATTGTTTGTTATTATGTAAAAAAATGTGAAAAAAAAAAAAAAATCCTGCCTAATTCACTAATTCGGGGGAAGATACTGAACTCTTGTTGTATTTGAAAAATATTTCAAGAGGGATCTCCGAAGTCGATGTAGATGGTGGTTGATCGAGTAATCCTCGATCATAATTTCCAGTATGAGTACTTCGTCCAATATAAAACTTGTGGTTGATAGTAAAACACCGACTCCCCTGTTGAGACCTAATTTGATCTTCATAGATTTCTCGAGATAGTTTTTTACGAAGTTTTGTTATAGCATCTATAACTGCCTCCGGTTTAGGTGGACAACCTGGCAAATAGACATCTACAGGAATTAGCTTATCGACCCCCCGAACAGTAGTATAAGAATCGGTACTGAACATACCCCCTGTAATTGTACATGCTCCCATAGCAATAACATATTTTGGTTCAGGCATTTGTTCATATAATCTCACTAAAGAAGGAGCCATTTTCATTGTTACTGTACCCGCAGTTAAAATTAGGTCTGCCTGTCTAGGACTCGATCTTGGTACCAGCCCATAACGGTCAAAGTCGAATCGTGAGCCTATTAATGAAGCAAATTCAATGAAACAACAACTGGTACCATATAGAAGCGGCCACAAACTGGACAGTCTTGACCAATTTGAAAGATCATTTGATGTAGTTGAAATAACTGAATTTTTTTGGGGGGCTGTTCGATCAAGTAAGGGAAACTCAATGGAATTCATAACCGTTTCAATGTTTTTTTACTTTCTTTATCTTTATTTTTATTGTCTGAATATTCAAGAACTAAGACCATTCCAATGCTCCTTTTCGCCATGCATAAACTGAACCAACAATTAGGATAAGCACGAAAATGAAAGCTTCTATAAATACAGATATACCCAATACATCAAAACTCATTGCCCATGGATAAAGAAAAACCGTTTCAACATCAAAAACAACAAAAACTAGAGCAAACATATAATACCGAATTCGAAATTGGAGCCAAGCATCACCCATTGGTTCTATTCCCGATTCATAACTAGAAAGTTTCTCTGGCCCTTTGCGAATCGGGGCTAAAACTCCCGAAATCAAAAATGC
>JARPSG010000515.1:10000-29592 GCA_029955605.1 Quercus engelmannii
AGAACGTTAATTCCCAACCATTTATGCGTTGGAGAGACCGTTTCCTATTTTGTGCCGAAGCAATTTATAAAGCGCAGGCTGAAACAGGTGAAATCAAAGGGCATTACTTGAATGCTACTGCAGGTACATGCGAAGAAATGATCAAAAGGGCTGTATTTGCCAGAGAACTGGGAGCTCCTATCGTAATGCATGACTACTTAACTGGGGGGTTCACTGCAAATACTAGCTTGGCTCATTATTGCCGAGATAATGGTCTACTTCTTCACATCCATCGTGCAATGCATGCAGTTATTGATCGCCAGAAGAATCATGGTATACACTTTCGTGTACTAGCTAAAGCATTACGTATGTCTGGTGGAGATCATATTCATTCCGGTACCGTAGTAGGTAAACTTGAAGGGGAAAGAGAAATCACTTTAGGCTTTGTTGATTTACTACGTGATGATTATATTGAAAAAGATCGAAGCCGCGGTATTTATTTCACTCAAGATTGGGTCTCTTTACCAGGTGTTCTGCCCGTGGCTTCAGGGGGTATTCACGTTTGGCATATGCCTGCTCTGACCGAAATCTTTGGAGATGATTCCGTACTACAATTTGGCGGAGGAACTTTGGGGCACCCTTGGGGAAATGCACCTGGTGCCGTAGCTAATCGAGTAGCTCTAGAAGCATGTGTACAAGCTCGTAATGAGGGACGTGATCTTGCTCGTGAGGGTAATGAAATTATCCGTGAGGCTGCTAAATGGAGTCCTGAGCTAGCTGCTGCTTGTGAAGTATGGAAAGAGATCAAATTTGAATTCCCAGCAATGGATACTTTGTAATCCAGTAATTACCGCTCGTTCTCTTAATTGAATTGTAATTAAACTCGGCCCAATCTTTTACTAAAAAAAGGATTGAGCCGAATACAAAACAAAGATACTATTGTATCTATTTTACAGATACATACTTATCTAGATATACGTATACAAGATCTTAAATAAATATATATAAAACGAAACAACTTAAGCGTTTCTATTGTTGTGTTAGGTCCACAATTAATTCTATGGATCCTAAGGGTTGGTTGGTATCTTCTTTTATATCCCGTAGTTTCCGATCATGGATCGAGTCATATATGAGAGCTTCTTCTACCCATCCCGTATATTGTCCCTTTCGTTCTGTGTTAGACTAGAACCTTATTAGTAGACGAGATTTTACGAAAAACGTTCTTTCTTTATATTCATAGGATAGAACAATTATTTCTTTTTTCGATTTGAAATAGCTAGTGATCCCCCCGCGTGTGTTGTATCAAATTCAAATCGAAAAAAGAAATAATTGAAATAATTAAACAACACCTACTTGGTTTTTTTTGTTAATAGAACCCTAGTGATTGTATTTGGATGCGTATTAGGATAGTAAATGAAATATTCAAATGATTTTTTATCGAATGACTATTCATCTATTGTATTTTTCATGTAAATATGTGCAACAAGGCTTTATGGAAAAAGGGTGGTTCAACTCGATGTTGTCCAAAAAAAAGGAGTTAGAATACGGGTATGGGCTAAGTAAATCGATGGGCAGCCTTGGTTCTATTGAAAATACCAGTGTAAGTGAAGACCCGATTAGAAATGATATAGATAAAAACACTCTTAGTGGGAGCGATAGTGACAATTCTAGTTACAGTAATGTTGATCATTTAGTCGGCGTTAGAGACATTCATAAATTCGTACCTGATGATACTTTTTTAGTTAGGGATAATAATAGGGACAGTTATTTCATATGTTTTGATATTGAAAATCAAATTTTTGAGATTGACAATGCTCATTCTTTTCTAAGTGAACTAGAAAGCTCTTTTTCTAATTCTCGGAATTTTTGTTATCTAAATAGTGTATCTAATAGTGATGATCCCCACTATGATCCTTACATATATGATACTAAATATAGTTGGAATAAACACATTACTAGTTGTATTGACAGCTATTTTCGTTCTCAAATTTGTATTGATAGTTACATTTTAAGTGGTATTGTCAATTACAATGACAATTACATTTCTAGTTACATTTTTGATGAAAGCAGAAATAGTAGTGAAACCGGGAGTTCAAGTATAAAAACGAGTCCGGCTGGTAGTGAGTTAACTATAAAAGAAACGGAAAATTCTAATGATCTAGATTTTACTCAAAAATATAGGCATTTATGGGTTCAATGCGAAAATTGTTATGGATTAAATTATAAGAAATTTTTGAAATCAAAAATGAATATTTGCGAACACTGTGGACATCATTTGAAAATGAGTAGTTCAGATAGAATAGAACTTTTGATTGATCCAGGTACTTGGGTTCCTATGGATGAAGATATGGTCTCTGTGGATACCATTGAATTTCCGTTGGAAGAGGAATCTTACAAAGATCGTATTGATTCTTATCAAAGAAAAACAGGATTAACTGAGGCTGTTCAAACAGGCACAGGTCAACTAAACGGTATTCCCATAGCAATTGGGGTTATGGATTTTCAGTTTATGGGGGGTAGTATGGGCTCCGTAGTTGGCGAGAAGATCACTCGTTTGATCGAATATGCTACCAATCGGTTTTTGCCTCTTATTCTAGTGTGTGCTTCCGGAGGAGCACGCATGCAAGAAGGAAGTTTGAGCTTGATGCAAATGGCTAAAATAGCTTCCGCTTTATATGATTATCAATCAAAGAAAAAGTTATTCTATGTATCAATCCTTACATCTCCTACTACTGGTGGGGTGACAGCCAGTTTTGGTATGTTGGGCGATATCATTATTGCCGAACCCAATGCCTACATTGCATTTGCGGGTAAAAGAGTAATTGAACAAACATTGAATACGACAGTACCTGAGGGCTCACAAACGGCTGAATATTTATTCCATAAGGGCCAATTCGACCTAATCGTACCACGTAATCTTTTAAAAGACGTTCTTAGTGAGTTATTTCAGCTCCACGCTTTCTTTTCTCTGAATCAAAATTCAATCAAGTGGATCCTTAATAAAAAAAATATATTAATTAATCAAAATATAAATTATTATTTTTTTTTTTATAAAACGAGTAGTTATTTAGTTTATAGAAATCAAAGCCAAAATCCATTCTACGGATTTTGGCTTGGTAGCATTTGCTAACATAAGATTTAATTGTAAAAATAATTATGCGGATCATTTTTTTTTTACCGACATTCCCGATTACTAATCAGTAAAAACCTCTATCAAAAAAAAAGAATGCATTCCCTCTTCCGCTAAATTAAAATTAGGCAAGGAGAATAAAGCGAATTTCACGTTCTCTTCTTATGTGTATATAATTCAAATATAGAAAATTTAAAAGTTAAAAGTACAGAATCTTGCATCTTTCGATATTTTTTTAGAATCCCCAGTTTTACTAAGACTCCCTATTCCCGGATCGGATTGTAACAAATTTTTCAGGAAGTTGTAAGAAACTCTTTCTTTATTTTATTCCATTTTATGAAATTCAAATTATAAGACAAAAACAAGATAATAAAAAAGGCGATTATCATATATATATATATTTCATGTAGAAAGATGAAAAATTATATTTATTTAGTTCGACATTCCTTGCACTTATTTTATTATATTTATATATTTTTTATTATATCACATATACTCACATTATATCACATATACTCACTTAGATATGCTTAGTATAATTCTATATGAATTATAAATAATGATTATAAGATACCTTTATAACAATATAAATAACAATATAACAATAACAGGTAAAAATAGTAAATCCAGGTATCCATTTTATGACAAATTTACCCTCTTTTTTTGTGCCTTTCGTGGGCCTAATATTGCCGGCAATTGCGATGGCTTCTTTATCTCTTCATATTCAAAAAAACAAGATTTTTTAGATATCGATATGATGGGGCTAAATCTCATCTATTTTGTTTTTTTTTTTTTCAAGATTTAGACTTAGACCATAACACAGATATCTATTTCTTAGAATAAAATATGTGATGTGGTTTCCCCCGAACATAAAGAAACTATTATTGTTATTCGTGTGTAAACATGATATATGAGTAAATAAATTATAGCTATTTGCAACGAAATCAAATCGGGATCGGGGCGAATGCCTTAAATGTAAAGTGAATATATCTATATGTATGTGGATATCTATAGGAAATCATACGAAATGGATATTATTATTTTATATCTAACCAATTCGATGAATTACTCCTAAAATAAAAGTTCACATCAGAATAGTGCTAGTTGATGAGAGTTATTTCGGAAACACACAAAAAGTAAAATTAATTTGGGTTATTCTCTCAATTTCAATAAAATGCAACTAGATCTAGTATGAATTGGCGATCAGAACATATATGGATAGAACTTATAGCAGGGTCTCGAAAAACAAGTAATTTCTGCTGGGCCTTTATCCTTTTTTTAGGTTCATTAGGGTTTTTATTAGTTGGAATTTCCAGTTATCTTGGTAGAAATTTGATATCTTTATTTCCGCCTACGCAAATCATTTTTTTTCCACAGGGGATCGTGATGTCTTTCTACGGAATTGCGGGTCTCTTTATTAGCTCTTATTTGTGGTGCACAATTTCGTGGAATGTAGGTAGTGGTTATGATCGGTTCGATAGAAAAGAAGGAATAGTGTGTATTTTTCGTTGGGGATTTCCTGGAAAAAATCGTCGCATCTTCCTCCAATTCTTTATGAAAGACGTCCAGTCCATCAGAATAGAAGTGAAAGAGGGTATTTATGCTCGTCGTGTCCTTTATATGGAAATCAGAGGCCATGGCGCTATTCCTTTGACTCGTACTGATGATAATTTGACTCCACGAGAACTTGAGCAAAAAGCTGCTGAATTGGCTTATTTCTTGCGTGTACCAATTGAAGTATTTTAAAAAATGAATTGAAACTGAAATGAAAAGAATGAATGCTTTTTTTTATTTTCAATAGAGATTATATCTTGTAGATTCTCTTTTTTTTTGTTTTGTCAATCAATCTTTCTTTTTATCCCTTTTTGTACTTCTTAATTACCAAACGATTGGGATGCTTATAACGATAGCTTTTTGTCTTGTTTTGGTAGTAATTTTTTTTATCAGAATCACAATATTCTTCAGAAAATTCTCTCAATTATTCCCGGACTATGCGTCGTTTTTTTTTTTCAAAAAATTGGATATTTTGATAGAAAGAGAGTTCTTTCGTTTCAAAATCTGAATAATATTTGTTACTTGAAGGGGCTCTTTCATGCATTTCTTTATTGAAAGGGGTCACTCTCTTCGAATTTTAGCAAGTGATAGATTTGGAAACAATCTCTTTATTCGAAGTGGATTCTTTTTTATTCCATTTCTGTATTATTTATAAATTCAAGTACTAACCGCTGAATCATACACAAAAAAAGCGGGGAATAGATTCGTGGGCTCGATAACTTGTAATATAACTGATCCTTGATAGGAATATTAGTTAGTATCGTATAGCGTCAACGAATGGGGTGAGTTCATTAAAAATTCAAAGACGAAAAAATGGCAAAAAAGAAAGCATTCATTCCCCTTCTATATCTTGCATCTATAGTATTTTTGCCCTGGTGGATCTCTCTCTCATTTACTAAAAGTCTGGAATCTTGGGTTACTAATTGGTGGGATACTAGGCAATCCGACATTTTTTTGAATGATATTCAAGAAAAGAGTATTCTAAAAAAATTCATAGAATTAGAGGAACTCTTACTCTTGGACGAAATGATAAAGGAATACCCGGGAACACATCTAGAAAAGCTTCGTATCGGAATCTACAACGAAACGATCCAATTGATCAAGATGCACAATGAAGATTGTATCCATACGATTTTGCACTTCTCGACAAATATGCTCTGTTTCGTTATTCTAAGGGGTTATTCTATGCTAGGTAATGAAGAACTCGTTATTCTTAACTATTGGGTTCAAGAATTTCTATATAACTTAAGCGACACAATCAAAGCCTTTTCCATTCTTTTAGTAACTGATTTATGTATAGGATTCCATTCGCCCCACGGTTGGGAACTAATGATTGGATCTGTCTACAAAGATTTTGGATTTGCTCATAATGATCAAATTATATCCGGTCTTGTTTCTACCTTTCCGGTCATTCTAGATACAATTTTAAAATATTTGATTTTCCATTATTTAAATCGTGTATCTCCCTCACTTGTAGTGATTTATCATTCAATGAATGACTGAAAAATGATTCACTGATCCAATTAGAATGGTTGGTTGTTACTTTGTACATAAGCAAAACATTCAAAACTGTACTTATTCTTTTTACTCATACAAGGGATTCGATTCCTCCTATATTCTATTCCATTACAATAAAATTCTTTTAGTACATAGCAGAATCATAGATAGGGAACTATACTAGACTAAGAACCTACCTAATTTTATTGTATAAATTTTCGATACCAATGATTGGACCATGCAAACCAGAAATACCCTTTTTTCTTGGATAAAGGAAGAGATTACTCGATCCATTTCCGTATCGCTCATGATATATATAATAACTGGGGCACCCATTTCAAATGCCTATCCCATTTTTGCACAGCAGGGTTATGAAAATCCACGCGAAGCGACCGGCCGTATTGTATGTGCCAATTGCCATTTAGCTAATAAACCCGTGGATATTGAGGTTCCACAGGCGGTACTTCCTGATACTGTATTTGAAGCGGTTGTTCGAATTCCTTATGATATGCAATTAAAACAAGTTCTTGCTAATGGTAAAAAGGGGGCTTTGAATGTGGGGGCTGTTCTTATTTTACCTGAAGGGTTTGAATTAGCCCCCCCCGATCGTATTTCGCCCGAGATTAAAGAAAAGATGGGCAATCTGTCTTTTCAGAACTACCGCCCGACTAAAAAAAATATTCTTGTGATAGGTCCTGTTCCTGGTCAGAAATATAGCGAAATCACCTTTCCTATTCTTTCCCCGGACCCCGCTACTAAGAAAGATGTTCACTTCTTAAAATATCCCATATACGTAGGCGGGAACAGGGGAAGGGGTCAGATTTATCCCGACGGTAGCAAGAGTAACAATAATGTTTATAATGCTACAGCAGCGGGTATAGTAAGCAAAATCATACGAAAAGAAAAAGGAGGATACGAAATAACCATAGTGGATGCATCGGATGGGCGTCAAGTGGTGGATATTATCCCCCCTGGACCTGAACTTCTTGTTTCAGAAGGAGAATCCGTCCAACTTGATCAACCATTAACGAGTAATCCTAATGTAGGTGGATTTGGTCAGGGGGATGCGGAAATAGTACTTCAAGATCCATTACGTGTCCAAGGCCTTTTGTTTTTCTTGGCATCCGTTATTTTAGCACAAATATTTTTGGTTCTTAAAAAGAAACAGTTTGAGAAGGTTCAATTGTCCGAAATGAATTTCTAGATCCTTGGATTTATTAACATAAAGTTTGTAAAAAGAACTAAATTTGTATTGGCAATTATATAATTATGTATAATCAAAAAAATTATTAAGAGCCTTTTTCTTTTCTACTAGAGTTTGGTAATTACTTGTACCGCCTAGTCATAGTATGTATATTGTGAAGAGGACCACTTGACTTTAACTCTTCTTTGTTTTTTTTTTTTTTCAATCAATCCAAATTAGAGTGGTATGATTATGTCATTATTGTCATATTTAAATGACATAGAATCTATTGATAGTTTTGTATTCGAATAAAATAAAATTCGACTAGATACCAAACATAAGATAAGTAAGTGGATAATATAAAAAAAGGTAGAAAGGAGGGGAACAAGGGATTATAGGAGGGTTTATTCGTCTTCCCAGCCTTCGATACAAGAAAAAAGAATTTTCCATACCTTTCTTGTATCTTGTATCGAAATAATAAGGTCTTGTGTCGAAATACTAATGATTTTAGGTTTTGATCCCATTTGTCAAAGATCTTATTTTTAGTTTCAAATTTTTCCAGGGTTCTGAGAACCCTTTAATGAATTTATAATTCAATGGAAATTTTTATTAAATACAAATACTAAAAAAAAAAAAAAAAAATAGAGTAAGGTTTTATTAGTATAGAAAAAATTTTCATGATATCTGATCAATAGAAATATATATATATTATTGTTATAGTTTGATTGTGTCCGCAAAAGAGGGATGGGATTTAATGGAGCGATTCCTTCTTTCTTTAAATTTGGAAAGTATCGACAAATACTATCAAGGAACAGATGTTCTGCATCAATCAATGAAGTTAGTTTTTTCAAAAACATCATCAGAAAGAAATGAAATGGGGTTTTTTCAAACATCGTAAAAGGGTGATTTATTTTTTTCATTTATACGAATAAAAGATTCTGATCATTAAGAACTCAACGGGACCTAACCCCTCTTTATTTATCTGATTCGAGGGAGATCCCGTTGAGTTCTTACGCTTTCATGTCTATAACTCAATGCATCCGATTACTACAGGGATGAACCCAATCCGGAATATGAACCATAAAAGAAAATACCGATTAAACCAATCACAAGAATACCCGTTACAGTGCCTATTATCCAAAGAGGAATCCTTCCAGTAGTATCGGCCATTTGTCCCGCGTACCTCCAAATTTCATCAAGTGGTCATGCTATAGACATAAACAGTCATAGATAATTATGATATGATATCCTTCCGAATGGGATAAGAGAATTTCTATTATTCTGTTGTTTACTATTCTCTTTGCTTCTCTTAATTGAAGAAATAATTGGAAAATAAAACAGCAAGTACAAAAATGAGTAATAAACCCCAGTAGAGACTGGTACGATTCAATTCAACACTTTGTTCGTTCGGGTTTGATTGTGTCATAGATCTATAATTCGAATTAGGTTTATCGTTGTATGAACTGCATTGCTGATATTGACCCCAAAAAAGAAACGGTAGGTACAGCTAATCCGTGAACAGCCAACCATCGCACTGTAAAAATGGGATAGGTTCTATCTATGGTCATTGGGGCCTCCTAAAAAGATCTACTAAATTCATCGAGTTGTTCCAAAGGATCAAAACGGCCGGTTATTAATGGAATTCCTTGTCGACTCTCTGTAAAATACTCGTTTGGACGAGGGCTTCCAAATACATCGTAAGCTAAACCCGTGCTGACGAATAACCAACCCGCAATGAAAAGGGAAGGTATAGTAATGCTATGAATGACCCAGTATCGAATACTGGTAATAATATCAGCAAAAGAACGTTCTCCTGTGCTTCCAGACATGCCGAGCTCCACGTATTCTTGTACAGTCAAAAAGGGGATCGATTCCGTAAAAGATGAGATCAGTAAATGGGAATTCACTGAAATTGAATCTTTGTGAGATCGTCAATAGGGTACCAAGGGTGTCTTTAGAGTATACCGAATCAGTATAGCTATCCTTCTTCTGACACAGCAACGCAATTTCACAATTAGTATCTAAATGGAGTGCTAGAGACTTTCTTTTTTCTTTTATTGTTGCCTGTCGATGTAGTATTCTATACTATTCAATAAAAAAATTTTCAAATTCCTGTAGTAGTATAAGGGTTCTCTCCATTATCGGCTTCGGATTAGAAACTGAAGATCAGATAAAATGTGAATACAACGGGTTGCTTTCAAATAATTCGCGAGTGGGATTATCATATTCCATTCTCCTACACCTACAGTTCAATTAGATCCAAAATATAAAAAATATTCTTTCTTTTTGTGTTTGTAGAAGATGTTTTTTGTTGGAACCTCCCCCCCCCCTTTTTTTTTTCATTTTTAAGGAATTGGTTAGTTGTCCAGTAAGAAGTAAGACTAGCCGATAGTCTTCGACGAAAGAAAGAGAACAAAGAAGAAAATAATCAATATTCGCGATGCACGCATTGTTGTATTAGAACCAAAAGGCCGTTCTTGATCGAATTATAATTATAAAAGGGCGGGGGGCTCTCTAATTTAAGATATGTAAAGAAAAAATGTATAAGTTTCGCACGATTAGATCATGCGAAACTCTTTTTCTTCTCATTAGAGATATTATGAGAATGAACCTACTACTGAATCTAATGAGGTCAAATCAAATTAAAGTAAAAAAGAAAAGGGAAAGTAATAAAGTAAAGTTAAAGTAAAAAAAGGGAGATTCTAGTATAATATAAGGTCATTCTTTGTTCGAAAATACACAATGTATTCGATACAATAATAAAAAAAAAGATCAAAAGAAATGATTTTCCAATTTTAAAGCGATTCAATTTCATTTTTTGAATGAAGTTACACAACAGAGTTTTTTATTATTTCTAATTTTGATTATTAATTATAATATTAGTATAAGAATATTAGTTTTTAAGATGAATCTGTTGATTGGGAATTGGGGGATGCTCAGATATCACAGATGATGAATTGATTTCTTACCTATGTCACTCCCATTTTTTTTTATTACTGTTTAGAAGAATTGATGAATCAAAAGCTTTCAATTGAAAGAATAAGTGGAATTGGTCTTTTTGCTTATTCTTGTTTGTATCTTTCAAAAATTTGAATTTAGGGAAGTGCTTTCTAAACATATGTATAAAAAGACCATATTTCATTTAGCCTCTTTATGCTTACTATAACTAGTTATTTCGGTTTTCTACTAGCGGTTTTAACTATAACCTCAGCTCTATTTATCGGGTTGAACAAGATACGACTTATTTGAAATTAATTGAACAAACGATTCATAAAAAAACGAAATCTTTCTGCGTTATTCCATATATTCTATAGTTTCTTAAGTTTCTTACCGTGTCAATTTCCAATTTTTGGTCATTGAGATTCATGGGCAATATGAATTAATAGTTAAGAATAGATATTACCTCTCCTTTTCCTCTTTCAAACAAATTGAAATGATTGAAGTTTTTCTATTTGGAATTGTCTTAGGTCTAATTCCTATTACTTTGGCTGGATTATTTGTAACCGCATATTTACAATACAGACGCGGTGATCAGTTGGACCTTTAATTAATTAATAGCTCTTTTTTTGATTGACCCCTACTTGCTTTATTAATTTTAATACATAGGGCAGGGGTCAAATTGAAATTGCTGTTCAATTATTTCATTTCAGTGTAATTTTCGACCTAAGAATAACAAGAATGGGATCACGCTCTGTAGGATTTGAACCTACGACATCGGGTTTTGGAGACCCGCGTTCTACCGAACTGAACTAAGAGCGCTTTATTATCACACTAAATATTTTGTAAGTAACCCTAATATATTCTATTTTTGCATGCGTATCCTATTCTATAGTAGAATAGAGTCAAATGAAAGATTGATCATGTTATGGATGCCCAATTTAATCGATTTCAATTGATCCCTCGTTACGATTCCTGCTCATAAGATAAGTAATAGAATAGGTAGGGATGACAGGATTTGAACCCGTGACATTTTGTACCCAAAACAAACGCGCTACCAAGCTGCGCTACATCCCTTTCAATTGGGTTACAGTGTCATTGTAGAGAATACCCGTATTGTTTTCCACATCTTTATTTACTCCATTTCTATACAAAAATTATCTTGTCATTTCTTCTTTTTGATCTCATATCATAGAACATATAATTAATTATTAATTAATTATAATAAACTACTTATATGCGTTACGTATAATGAAACCCGCTGTAAAAAAAAATGAATATTTTGGGGAAATGCTGGTACAGAAAAGGGCACGTTTTTTTTAAGAAAAGGAATATTCTACTGAATCGTTGTACATTTCAATTTGAATTAGGGATTCCGCGGACAAATACAAGCGATCATTAACTCCATATATGTCTGATCATATATGTATTACAAATTCCAATAAAGAAGGAGGATTTCAAATAAAATGCGAGATCTAAAAACATATCTCTCCGTGGCGCCGGTAGTAAGTACTATATGGTTCGGGTTTTTAGCAGGTCTATTGATAGAGATCAATCGTTTATTTCCGGATGCGCTGATATTCCCCTTTTTTTCATTCTAGTTAGTAACATGGGAAGTGGTGAAGAAGATTAGGGATTTAATAAAATCTCTGTGACTAATCCCTCCCCTTCCCATCTTTTAATTTTAGAATTTTTAAAATTCGAATAAGTTCGAAAAGAGAAAGAATAAAAGTGGATTCAAATTCAGTGAAACTCGGAACTCGGGCCTCAGGCCCGAGGCTCGAATTAAAATAAAATTTTTAATTTAAATAATTTTAATTAAAATAATTAAAAAGAGAATGAGAACGGAAATGGAAATTGATGGATAGGTCAACAATATCATACAAAATACTTAAATGAAAGACGAAACGCTATATTGGGATTAGAAATGTAGTTAGAAATCATTGTATTACTTATTATTACTATCTTGATTGCAACGAAATTTTTCATAATTTTATTTCGAGTTAGCAACTTCTATTTTTTTTTTTTCGTTCCTTTTTTCTCTTTGGATCGCAAAATAGAATAGTTGAGTGAATCAAAAATACAAAGGGGGTTCATGGCCAAGGGGAAAGATGTTCGAGTAACAGTTATTTTGGAATGTACCAATTGTGCTGTTCGAAATGATGCTAATAAGGAATCAAAGAGGGTTGGTATTTCCAGATATATTACTCAAAAGAATCGACACAATACGCCTAGTCGATTGGAATTGAGAAAATTCTGCCCCTTTTGTTACAAATATACAATTCATGGGGAGATAAAGAAATAGATGGAACCGATTACACGTATGTATTGTATGTCATCCTTCCAAGGATGATGAAAAATGTCATATACCATATATTATATATAACATATATTTAAAGATAAACAAACCAAAAAGAAATCCCCGACAAAATTAGGATTTTCGGGATAAGGAATAAACAAATCATGGATAAATCCAAGCGACTCCATTTTAAATCCAAGCGATCTTTTCGTAGGCGTTTGCCCCCGATTGGGTCGGGGGATCGAATTGATTATAGAAACATGAGTTTAATTAGTCGATTTATTAGTGAACAAGGAAAGATATTATCTAGACGGGTGAATAGATTAAACTTAAAACAACAACGATTAATTACTATTGCTATCAAGCAAGCTCGTATTTTATCTTTGTTACCCTTTCTTAATAATGAGAAACAATTTGAAAGAGGTGAGTCGGCTGCTAGAACTGCGGGTCTTAGAATCAAAAAGGGGGATAGGCTTACTCTTCACTTGAATCAAAATTCCAATACGAACTCAAAGGCGGATTGATGTTTTGTTCGAAAAATTCGCGAATTAAGATGTGAGTGTCGTGTCATAAGAAAAAAAGGATCGGGGAAAAAGAATAAATCTTTTTTTATTGAACGTCTTGTTTGTTCATTTTGACGACTTTATCATATTATTTGATTATATTTTATCATACTAATTTCTATTCTACCTTCCCGGAGTTAATTTTACAGCGCACTCCATTAAAATTTAAAACATTCCTATGGAGTCCTTCCAATCTACTTATTTTATAATCTCAGTGGAAATCATAGAAAGACAATTTATATTTAATATAGCTATTTGCGCAAGTATTTTACGATTAAGAAGCAACTGCTTCTTGTACAGATTGTGTATGAAAATATTATAACTATAGTATACTAAATTCCCTCGAATTGCTGCATTTATCCGAGTGATCCACAAACGGCGAAAATATCTCTTTTGCCTACCTCTATCCCGATAAGCCGAAAACAAAGCTCTTATTTTCTGTTGAGTAATAGTTCGAGTAAGTCTTGAATGAGCCCCCTCGAAAGCTTGATGCAAATAAACGAATTTTTGTTCTACGTCTCCGAGCTATACATCCTCGTTTAATTCTGGTCATTGAATAAATGAAACTTTGATAAATAACTAATTGATTTCTTTTCTTTCAGTTATTCCCTTCCCCTTTTCTAGTTTGTTAATAACAAAACGGATCCTTCCAATGTATAAAATAAAAACTCCAACGGCTTTTGCTACTATAACCTTCCCGCCCACGATTTTTTATTTTTTTTTTATTTTTTTTTATAGGCATTTTACCTCGAAATAAGAAATAATATTGATACTAGATATTAAAAAAGTCATATTAATATTAAATAAAAACAAAAAGTAGTAAATATAAAATAGAAATGAATAAAAAAAAAAAATAGTGGGTTCCATCGTTTCTATGGTTACTTCTTAAACGGCGAGATCCCTTCTATACACCGGAGCCCCTTCTTTTCTTTCATTTAATCAATGCTATTGTTAACTTGTACAGTTCACACTTTTTGGCTCTACCCATGAATTATTCAGTAATCCGTCTTTCACAACGAGATCCACTTATACAGTAACGGTATTTAATTATGAAGATTAACTGTGTAGCTGACCCTCTTAGTCCGTTGTTGAAAGAGTAAGGGCGTAATCTTTCTTGCCTTTAAATGGGATTCCCCCCGCTTAATGGATAAACATTTGCTACCAATGGGAAATTCTTTCTCATCTTAAATTGAAAATGGAGACGATTGGATTTACACCACTAGAAACCATAAATTTTGATACACAATAGAAGGGTATGATAGATACTTTTTAGATAGTGAATGGAGTTCTTCCGTTTTATTTTATCTTATTTACTGTTACTGATCACTGATACTGGAAAAATGGGTTCTTTTCTTTTGCCCCAGTCCATGCTCTGAACGAGTCACACATACACCCTAGTACATGTTCCTCGTCGC
This sequence comes from Quercus engelmannii, assembly GCA_029955605.1. NCBI lineage: Eukaryota > Viridiplantae > Streptophyta > Magnoliopsida > Fagales > Fagaceae > Quercus > Quercus engelmannii. Next base: position 24,558 of record JARPSG010000515.1, read on the forward strand.
TGAGGGCATCCCCCAAGGGCGGGGGATTTCGTAACATTTCTGATTGGCTGTCTCGTCTTTCTAATAAGTTGTTTAATAGTTGGCATGTTGACTCGTATACATAATGAGCTGGTTTAGATCGATCCTAACCGGCCAATTAGGAATTACTTCTATAGTAATAAATTAATTAATAGAATACTCTATCAAACCCAGTAAGAAGATAAAATTTCAAATGGCGTATTTGTATTTGCGCGAAATCCCTGTTATTTTTTATTCTACCCCTACATGATCAACAATTCCATGAGCTTGGGCTTCTGTTGCTGACATAAAAACATCTCTTTCCATGTCTTCGGATACAACCCATAGAGGTGTGCCTGTTCTTTGTACATAAACCCTTGTAATGGTTTCGCGCAGCTTCATCATTTCTTCCGCTTCCAGGATAAATTCTCCTGCGGGTGCCTCATAAAAAGAACTAGCAGGTTGATGGATCATTACCCTGATTATATAACCTAATAAATGGTTCTTCTATCTCGAAGAGAAATCAAAGAGAATAAATTAAATAACGAGTAATGATATGAAAACCAAAAGATAGAATTGAACAACCGTACAGGCATCTTTTGCGCATTGCATACGGCTATACAATGGAATTTACTTTATAACCTCCATTCCATTGAAGAAGTATAAAATCAAATTCAAATATTCAAATATAGGGCCTATCAGACCCCGATCGGTAAATAATCCAATAACCATCCTTCATTTTATTTTGGAGTAGTTAAAACATACTATGATGGTTCCGTTGCTTTATATATTTATTTAGTCTGTTATTAAGCAATCCCAAAGTTTCTTTTTTTTGTATTCTTTCCTAAGATAAATATTGTTATTATCCCTCTGGTGTGAAAACAAAAAAGTTTGTGACGCTGCAATAGGCTTCCGATAAATCAGATAAAATCGTAAATGCCCTTTATCTCATACTATTCGTTCGATATAGAATCTAATGATTGATTTTTGAAAAAAAAAAAAAACAAAAATAAAAAAAAAGGTTTCTCATATCGAATTCAAAATGCCATGCTATTATTACTTAATAGTCATATTTCATATGGCGAAGGCATAGTCTTCTTTTTTCTCTCAAATACAAAACTCATTGGCGCCGAGCATGAGGGAATGCTAGACGTTTGGTAATTTCTCCCCCGACCAGAAGAAAAGATCCTATTGAAGCGGCCAATCCCATGCATATTGTCTGTACATCTGGTTGTACAAATTGCATAGTATCATAAATAGCTACTCCGGGTATTACCCACCCCCCGGGAGAGTTTATAAACAAATACAGATCTTTGCTATCATCCTCTAGACTGAGATATACCATAAGACCAATAATTTGATTCGAGAGATCGCTATCAACCTCTTGGCCTAAAAAAAGTAATCTTGCTCGATAAAGTCGGTTGATTAGGATATAATTGTATCCTTAGGAACCGTACGCGCACCTTTTGATGCATACGGTTTACCAAAAATCGCGCAAAAAAAAAAGAATCAATGTGTAGATTGCAGCCCTCATTCTTTTTTATTTTCATAGGGGGCTCTTTCTAACTTCTAACAAAGGGCTTTTTTTCTTCCATTTTTCAAGAAGGATTTGTTTTGGCCTGTTTACTTTACCTATATATAAATAAAATATATATATAAATAATTTACTAAACTTATCGAATGAACCTCTCATTGATGTATTGTTTCATCGAGATCGAATCCAAATAACGATGCCATTTTCTTGTTCCTGAATGGGCTTTTTCAATTTTTTTAGGTTTATGCTCTACTCCGAGTAAAGATAGGCCCGATTTTGATTTGCACATATAGGGCAAATGTCCCAATACCACGTCTTTTTGCTATGGCTTTTTTTATTTTTCAATTTCATTTATTTCATGTCTTCCACTAAATATTCAATGTATTCATTATATTAAATGTATTCATTATATTACTCGATTGATTAAACAGTTTGAGATCGCTCCTGTTTATAAATAGAATATTATAAAAGTAGTAATCTTAGATATATTACCAATTGGGTTTTTTCTAAACGGAGCCTGGATACTTCATTTTTTTGGTCCAGTCGAGCCAACCATAAATTATTCTAATTGATAATATTAATCTGATACCCCTACAAAAAATAAATAGGATTAAATTGTATTTCACGCTCCAAACTTTTGATAATTCAATCAATCTTTTTTGGGCGAAAGAGGGGATATCTCGATCAGGGGAGAGAATGGGGAAATTCCATGTGACCCAATATATCTGACAAGTCGCACTATATGTCAACCCACGATGCATCTTCCTCTCCAGGACTTCGAAAAGGTACTTTTGGAACACCAATAGGCATAAAATGAAAGAAAAAAATTAAGTACTATATCTTACTTTGATGTGGAAGCGTAACAACGGGTTTATTGTCTTAATAAGATTAGCCTTTATCATAGTTTATCCATAAATTGAATAAGTTCATAACAATAACATAAAAAAAGAAAACCGAATGATTATGACTAAAGGAAAATTTTTACGAAACGAATGGGTCTTTGGAATGATATGAACAAATGGGTATGTCTTCACTCAGAGAAAATTAAAGTGGGATCAATCCCCTCTACCATTGCGTATTGGTACTTATCGGGTATAGAATAGATCTGCTTATTTTTGTTCCTACAAATGGAATTCGTCTATTATTACTATCTATTATTATTATTACTAAAAGAATAGAACAAATATTAATTCTTTCCTCGAGAAAATCTACCGAAAGAGTGGGTCCAGAGCATAGTTTTTTTTACTTTTTACAATGCAATAAAGTTACATAGTGTCTATTATTCGTTGATTAAAGGGGTATTTCCATGGGTTTGCCTTGGTATCGTGTTCATACCGTCGTATTGAATGATCCGGGTCGTTTGATTTCTGTTCATATAATGCATACAGCTCTAGTTGCTGGTTGGGCCGGTTCGATGGCTCTATACGAACTAGCGGTTTTTGATCCCTCTGACCCCGTTCTTGATCCAATGTGGAGACAGGGTATGTTTGTTATACCCTTCATGACTCGTTTAGGAATAACCAATTCATGGGGCGGTTGGAGTATCACAGGAGGTACTATAACGAATCCGGGTATTTGGAGTTACGAAGGTGTGGCCGGGGCACATATTGTGTTTTCTGGCTTATGCTTTTTGGCAGCTATTTGGCATTGGGGTGTACTGGGATCTAGAAATATTTTCTGATGAACGTACAGGAAAACCTTCTTTAGATTTACCTAAGATTTTTGGAATTCATTTATTTCTTTCAGGGTTGGCTTGTTTTGGGTTTGGCGCATTTCATGTAACGGGGTTGTATGGTCCTGGAATATGGGTGTCCGATCCTTATGGACTAACCGGAAGGGTACAATCTGTAAATCCAGCGTGGGGTGTGGAAGGTTTTGATCCTTTTGTTCCGGGAGGAATAGCCTCTCATCATATTGCAGCAGGGACATTGGGCATATTAGCCGGCCTATTCCATCTTAGTGTCCGTCCGCCCCAACGTCTATACAAAGGATTACGCATGGGAAATATTGAAACCGTCCTTTCCAGCAGTATCGCTGCTGTCTTTTTTGCCGCTTTTGTTGTTGCTGGAACTATGTGGTATGGTTCAGCAACTACCCCGATTGAATTATTTGGTCCCACTCGTTATCAATGGGATCAGGGATACTTCCAGCAAGAAATATATCGAAGAGTTAGCGCTGGGATAGCCGAAAATCAAAGTTTATCAGAGGCTTGGTCTAAAATTCCTGAAAAATTGGCTTTTTATGATTACATCGGTAATAATCCGGCAAAGGGGGGATTATTCAGAGCGGGCTCAATGGACAACGGGGATGGAATAGCTGTTGGGTGGTTAGGACACCCTATCTTTAGAGATAAGGAAGGGCGTGAACTTTTTGTACGTCGTATGCCCACTTTTTTTGAAACATTTCCGGTTGTTTTGGTAGACGGAGACGGTATTGTTAGAGCCGATGTTCCGTTTCGAAGGGCAGAGTCGAAGTATAGTGTCGAACAAGTAGGTGTAACTGTGGAGTTCTATGGTGGCGAACTGAATGGAGTCAGTTATAGTGATCCTGCTACTGTGAAAAAATATGCTCGACGCGCTCAATTGGGCGAAATTTTTGAATTAGATCGTGCTACTTTGAAATCCGATGGTGTTTTTCGTAGCAGTCCAAGGGGTTGGTTTACTTTTGGCCATGCTTCATTTGCTCTGCTCTTCTTCTTCGGACATATTTGGCATGGCGCTAGAACCTTGTTCCGAGATGTTTTTGCCGGTATTGACCCAGATTTGGATGCTCAAGTAGAATTTGGAACATTCCAAAAACTTGGGGATCCGACTACAAGACGACAAGTAGTCTGATACAAGATTAATTTCTTACTTTTATTTTTGTGATTTAACATAGACAGGGAGCCGGATAAATCTTGATTTGAATCGCTGCCTTTGCCCTTTCTTTGACTCTTTCTCTTTAGTTATCCGGGAGACGACCCAAAATAAACAGGCATGGAAGCTATAATTGTAAACCACAATCGAATCTATGGAAGCATTGGTTTATACATTCCTCTTAGTCTCGACTCTGGGAATAATATTTTTCGCCATCTTTTTTCGGGAACCACCTAAAGTTCCAACTAAAAAGATGAAATGATTTTTTATTATCTCGATTGAAGTAATGAGCCTCCCAATATTGGGAGGCTCATTACTTCAACTAGTCTCCGTGTTCCTCGAATGGATCTCTTAGTTGTTGAGAGGGTTGCCCAAAAGCAGTATATAAGGCGTACCCAGTAAAACTTACAAGTAAACCAGATATAGAGATGGCAACTAAGGTTGCTGTTTCCATTATTATATAATTTTAAGACCACAATGGATCTATGCTAAGATCATTTATTTACAATATAATGGTATACAAAGTCAACGACTCTCACTGAATACAAAATAGGATTTATGGCTACACAAACCGTTGAGAATAGTTCTAGATCTGGTCCAAGACGAACCATTGTAGGGGATTTATTGAAACCACTGAATTCGGAATATG
>JARPSG010000516.1:5000-29552 GCA_029955605.1 Quercus engelmannii
TGCATAACTATATTCCCGAAAGATAAGTGGGTATAGGAAGTCGTGTTGCCGAAATCTATCGAGTTCTAAATATCCTTGAAATTCCTCCATTTAAAATTAGATGGGGATAAGGGATTTATTTTGGGTTATTAAATGACACATAGTACGATACAGTCAAAACAGGATATTATAGTAAGAAATAAATAGATATATACCCCGGAACCAGATAAGACCGATCGACGGACTCTTTAGCCTCTCCTTTTCCATCTAATTTAATTGGTTTATGTTCATTCGAGGATAACAAGATGGTTAGAAATCCTTTATTTGTTCAACCCAATCGCTCTTTTGATTTTGGAAAAAAGGGATTTTTATCTTTATCAATAGACTGCTTTTTCTACACATTTACCCCCACACTCTAATGGAGAATAGCTACTAATAATTAGGATTTAAAAATAAATCGATGATCCACTTATGGGAAAAGCATTTCCCGCATCAAGGACTAATCTATTTTTAACGTTTAATTAGATCGGGTAATCGTTCAAATTAAGAACAGAAGCTCGTTTCTTTTTTTTTGTTTACCTATAATTGGAGCCATAGGGCTCTATCCATTTATTCACTTAACCCAAAATTTCATTTTATTTTTTTTCGTCAAGAATTTAAACAAAGTTTTGAACCGATCCGCTAAGAATAAAATATTCTCAGAATTCCACATTGATACGACATGCTGCTTTTTCCATTCATTCCTTTGAGGATCAGTCGCGGTCTTACAAGCTCTAGAGATAGTATCGACGAAGACGTTGCTTCATACAAATGTGTAAAAATTGCCAGTCGCACTTAAAAGCCGAGTACTCTACCGTTGAGTTAGCAACCCCCCCCCCCCCAAAAAAAAATGTGTAGATCCAATCGGAATAAAAAATTAGATTTAATTGCACACCGAAATAAAAATAGTAAAATAGCAAAAATATTGCTAATCGATTCTGAACAAAATAATGAACATATTAGATGCAAATACGCTGACTTCTAAAATAAGAATCTAGATTAAGATAAGAATATGGATTAAGTCAAAATTGATGTACTACCACGGATTTAGTTCGTATCTTATCTTATCCATTATTATCTTATCCGTTTTTTTTTTCAATAAAATAAATAAATAATAAATAAATAAAGGCTTCTCGTATCCCAGCAAATCCGACGAATCCATCGTTTAAATAAAGTAAAATAAAAAAACCAAGTCCATAGATGGAACAGAGGGAAATAGATACATTTATTCATGATCGGATTATATTTGTTTGATACACTGTTGTCAATACGAATGTAAATCTTAAGAAAAGAACACAATGTGGAGAACCATAAATTAAAATAAAAAAAAAAATTAAATATTGAATTAATATAATAAAATATAAATTATACAAATAAAGAAAAAACTAATGACTTGTATTGAATTGGCACTAACTATATATGGATAATAAACATGGATACAAAAGGATGTAAGCGTAAGAATCAATATTCGTAGCAAAGTATCGCAATGCTTGGGTTTACTTAATCCATATAAGTAAAAAAAAAAAAGAAATCTTAAATCCCATTTGTTTTTTTTTTATTTATTTGTTCATAACATAAAAAAAGTGAAAGTTTCAACTAAAAACCAACTAGTATTGAATTAGCAATAATCTAAATATTTTGGATTTAGAAATCCAACTACTTCGGTTATTCATTTGATCTTTTTTCATCTGTTTTAAATTAAAGGAATTTCTATCACTAAAATAAAAATAAATTTTTTTCGTTATAGAAGACTACATTTTTTAGTAGTAGACATTTTTTGGTAGTAATAATAAATAGGTATTAATAGAACAAAAGAGGGGGCTTATATAACTTTGTATAACCTTTTATATACTACCGCCCCCCCTCTTTTGTTCTATTCATTAATTGAATTTAATCTGTTGATTAAGGCAAAGTTCCATAAAAACTCCCGCCTTCTTCGAAATATCATGAACAGTTCCCGTAGGTTGAGCACCCCTTTCAAGGAAATATAGAATAGCAGGAACATTTAAATAGGTTTGATTCTTTAGCGGATCATAAAAGCCCACTTTCCGAAGAGCTCTTCCTTCTCTTCGGCATCGAGCATCAATTGCAACGATTCGATAAACCACCCATTGGGATAGATGTAGATGAATAATACCCCCCCTAGAAACGTATAAGAGGTTTTCTCCTCATACGGCTCAAGAAAATTCGAAATTATGTCTATGGATCGAATTTAAAATTTTGAATTAGTAATGTCAAATGGATCCATAAAATAATCAAATCAATTAAATATGAGTTAAGTACTTTTTATTATTCCTTATTCTTATCCGAAAAAGAAAATAAAATCATTTGTATTCGCATCCTCATAACTCAAGTTGGATAACTCGCTAATAACCCAAGGAAACCCTTTACTTTAGGTATTTCGTTTATTGAGCGATCTCTAACCACGCACCTTTTTTTGTCTTTAGAATCTATTTTGATTCTTAATTAGAATCTATTTATTGAGACAACTGAAAGTGGTATTTCCTTGTTCCAGGATTCTTTATCGTTTCTTTGAATCATTGGGTTTAGACATTACTTCGGTGATTTTTAATCGTTTCAAAAAACGTCAGCAACATACCCTTTTTGTGATTTCTTTTTATCAAAAAATCATACAAATGGTCGATTTGATTCCTGCGCGATACACTTTTAATCGAAAGAGTTTTACCAATTCCAAGAGGTTTTACTTATAAATTTGAAAATTGGATCCTTTCGATTTTTATATGGAAAATATACTTACGAAGCTGTTTCAACTTATTAATTAACACTAACCCTAGATCCGTTCCCTTAAAAAATGAATCAATACTTTTTTTACTCGAGCTCCATTAAGATCATGTACTATTTACATCCCAACCCCCGACCTCAAAAAGGAGGGTTCTAGTGAAACAGAACAAACGATGTCGAGCCAAGAGCACCCTCATTCCTATCTAATTAATATAAAAAGAAAATGATGGATGTAAGAATCCACAGACGACCATATCCCTCAAGTCGCACGTTGCTTTTTACCACATCGTTTTAAACGAAGTTTTACCATAACATTTCCTAGTAGGTTGCTGTAAACAGTATGTAATTGATTCCATTATGGACTCATGAATAATCATTGGTTCGTTCGGTACATAGTAATCCATACTTTTATGAATGGGTAATTTCTCAAGAAGTATCAGCACGAATTAAATTTAACCCCATATAATATATATAATAAATAATATATAATATATAGAAATATAATAAATATTTTTTTAATATATTATTTTATTTTTTCTTTAGAATTATAACCTAAATATAAATATTAGAATATAAAAAAATTGAACTAATAAATAACACAAATAAGTTTTTTTTTTAATCTGCATCTTGAGGTGACTTGCTAAAATAGATTCACCAATTTCACACTTCTTCGAGTACCAAGGACTCATAAGACATTATTAAAAATATTTAATTGATTGAAAAATTTCCTATTTCACTATCATTACATTATTTGAATAAGGCTTTACAGTAAAAATCGCATTTTGATAATAATAGAGAAAAATTCATATTCGGATTAAACCATAAAAAAAATGTAAATTCTTTTTGTTTTTCACGAGGTGGTGGATAAAGACTGATAGAATAGAGGCTTTGGGTTGTTATTCTTTTTGATAAATCATAATTTAAAGAGGATCCCCATACCTATCAGGTAGACTAAACAAATATCTTTGAAAGTAATTAGAAACATTCTATGTTAAAGGATAAAGTTAAATATTTAAAATTTAGGGATAACAAATCTATTGTCACAAAACTCAATTGAAATAAAATAAAGTTTTCAATGAATCAATGAAATAGAAGAAATAGAACGATAACAATACATATATATATAAGCCTTCGCTCCCTTTCTGCGTAGTTTATTTGACTTGGAGTCAATAATCCGGCTGCAATTATTTCCTAAGGAAAAGCGACTAAGATGTATGAATACACTTTGTCTCAATTGGTACATATCATATATTTACAATTTTTCATAAAAGAAAACACAAAATACTTAAAAACGGGGTTCAAAGAAAAGACATATGTTACGTATGTAACTTGATTTTTTTTTAATGAAATTCAGACAGCCGCATATATTGAAATTGGTATTTTACATTGACGTTTAACTCCTATCTACTGCGTCAATTCTATGAAGATGATGAATCCTAAATAAAAAAAGAATCCTATTAGAGTGTTCCAGACTATTACTATTTTGTATAAATGTAAATTAAAACAAGTACAGATTAAATCGTGGCTCGTATTTTTATTTTATGAAGAACTAACTTATTAAATAGAAATATGATTTAATCTATGCTCCCATCTTACCTGTATACAAATAGATTCAATTACATCTGTGTGTTATTTGAACACGATTCGATTTTTTATTTTTGAAAAAGATATAATTCATATAAGAATCAATCATTATAGGAAAGCAAAATCAGATTATAACCAATCTTATTCTACTCTTAAAAAAATCTTACTCTACTCTTAAAAAAAAAAAATAAGGTTGTTTAAAAAAGGGCAATCTTTCTTTTATTCTGATATAAAATAGAAAATCTATATTCTGATATGATATATATAATATAATAGGTATGCTCTGGGACGGAAGGATTCGAACCTCCGAATACCGGGACCAAAACCCGTTGCCTTACCACTTGGCCACGCCCCATTTTTGATTTCTATTCGACATTAATAAAGACTAATATTGATAGTAGTTCTTCGTCAATTCTAGTCCAAATCTATATAGAATAGATTAGAGTGTTGCTAGGATTTTGAGACATTTAGATAGAGAATTAAACGACATTTATTGATCATTACATACAATTCAATTAAGATATTGTATGAAAGTATGGTTTTGTCTATTCTCTTTTTATTTGAGAATTGAAGGATTTTTGATTGGGTTAATTCAAAAAAAAATAAGATTATAATAACTCATAGTAAGAACTCATCATATTAATAACTCAATCAAAATAAATACAATTATCTTCAAGAACAAAGAAAAAAATGTTTGTTATGCTTAATATCTTTAGTTTGATCTGTATTTGTCTTAATTCTGCTCTTTCTTCAAGTAGTTTTTTCTTCTCAAAATTGCCCGAGGCTTATGCTTTTTTGAATCCAATCGTAGATTTTATGCCAGTAATACCTTTGCTCTTTTTTCTCTTAGCTTTTGTTTGGCAAGCTGCTGTAAGTTTTCGATGAGATCTTTAATACGGTCCTAGAAAAATTCATGATTTATTCTTAAAAAAAAAATTCTAACAATTCATAAGATCAGATAAGTCTTATAGTATAACCCTTCGATTCAAATAATCAAATTCTTGGATCGCCACAATAAGTCTGGGCTCCCCCCAGTTCCTCATTCGGACCCTTTTTTACAGTGAAAGAACCTAGTAGATTCCTCCGCAATATCTAATTGCGGGTATGAAAAAGCTTTTGGTAATGAAAGACTTGACTCTTATTACAAATGAATTTCTGAAAATTCTTTTTTATTTCTATAGATTTAGAAAAAGAATTTCGTGGTGTCAAAATAAGGTATGTGGTATAAAAATGGAGAATCTATTATCTTTTTTTTCCAAAAAAAATGATCTTGGAGATTGTGTAATGCTTACTCTTAAACTATTTGTTTACACAGTAGTGGTATTCTTTGTTTCTCTCTTTATCTTCGGATTCCTATCTAATGATCCAGGACGGAATCCTGGACGTGAAGAGTGAAGAATAAAAAATAACAATAAAGTTTCTGTTTTCCTTGCTTGATTTTAAAATGTTCTTAGGATTTTATTTATTCCACATTTTTAACTATTAATTAAAATGAAATAAAAAAAAAGACTCGTTGAAAGAGAAATTGAAAGATAAAGAAAAAATACCAAGTCATTGACTAAAGCGGAAAGAGAGGGATTCGAACCCTCGGTACGAAAAACCCGTACAACGGATTAGCAATCCGACGCTTTAGTCCACTCAGCCATCTCCCCAAATTGAAAGAAAAAGGATAATTACTAGATTATATTACACAAAAACAGTAAGGCTTGAAAAAGGGCCCTCTCTTTATACCTCTTTATTATTCAGTATATAATTATTATATAGATATCTAATTATAGAGACATAGAAAAATAGAAAAAAAATATAGAAAATAAAAATCAGTGATTTCATTTAGGTAAAGTAAGGGCTCGAAAGCGATATCTCAACTCCACTATTCCAATGAATATAAATTTAGATATATAACCACCTAATGCCCCAAGAATATTATATAAACTATAAACTATAAATTATATAGCAATGAATTTCTTATATAAAAAAATTATAGAATTAATAAATAGTAAATAGAAAGTAATAATAAATATATAAATTAAAATAAAATAAATAATAAAAAAAGAGTACCTCTTTGCTTTCGTCTGCAAGATCCCTTTTTACTTTTACTTCCACAGCCCGGCCCCCGGTCCTGGCCGGGCCGGGTCTTTCGTTTTTGTTCCAATGAATCATAGAAAAAAATGATTTATTTGATTTGAAAAAAAAAAATGATTAATGATTGTTGTTGTTTCAAGAACAATCATAATAAAGGCAATTTCTATTCCTATCATACAGAATAGAATAGAATCCGAGTGTCATTTCTTAATTATTTTATTCTTTTTTTTTTTATTTTTATTCCATTTACTTTACTGGAATAAAAATAAAAAAGAATAGAACCATATATTCTTGCACAATTTATGTTATGGCATACGCCTTTTTTTTATCGAGACGTATCCATCTCATTTAAATAACTAAAAAAGCGTGTTTTTTTAGTTATTTAAATAAATCCTCTTTCCCCAATCTCATTAGTCTCCTTGGCCAAAGCATGTCAACGCTCTAATTTTCATGATTCTTTTCTGATCCTATCGTCTTAATTATGACCCATTTTTTTGTTCGACAAAAGATCCAATTATATACAATAATAACATTGTAGCGGGTATAGTTTAGTGGTAAAAGTGCGATTCGTTCTATTAACCCCTTAAATGGTTAAGGGGTCCTTCGGTTTAATTAATATTCCGATCAAAAACTTTATTTCTTAAAAGGATTTAATCCTTTACCTCTCAATGAAAGATTCGAGGAAGAATAGACATTCTCGTGATTTGTATCCAAAAGAGTCAATTAGAAATTGGAAAAACAAAATTGGATTATGAAATTACGAAACATAATTGGTTTTTGAATTGGATCAATATTTCCAATTGAATAAGTATGAGTAAAGGGTCCATGGATAAATAGAGAAGGGAGTATTTCTAATCGTAACTAAATCTTCAATTTATGATTTGTATAAAAGAGATTGAAGCAAAACAGCTATTAACTAATGGCTTTGGTTTACTAGAGACATCGACATATTATATTGTTTTAGCTCGGTGGAAACAAAATCCTTTTCCTAAGGATTCTTTCAAATAGAAATAGAGAACGAAGTAACTAGAAGGGTGGTTCTAACCCCCCCTGTTCTATAGGGATCATCTATAAAGCGGGTTTTGTTTTGAATGCATTCAAACAGAAAAGCTGACATAGATGTTATGGGCCGAAATTTCTTTTATTTTTTTTTGTAATTTAGTTCACATCTGACATATGTGAAATTTGTCCATCTTTCATAAAGGAGCCGAATGAAACCAAAGTTTCACGTTCGGTTTTGAATTAGAGACGTTAAAAACGATGACTCAACGTCGACTATAACCCCTAGCCTTCCAAGCTAACGATGCGGGTTCGATTCCCGCTACCCGCTTATATCTCTATATTATATATATTAATTTATTCTCTATATTTCTAAAATTCTATATTATATTTAGAATATGTTTAATAGTAAAAGTTATATTTTTTATCTATTATAAAATATTATATTATTTAAATTCTATATTAAATAATCTATAATATAGAGGATCTAATTATAATTATTCATGTAATGAATCTAATTTAATGTAATTATTAATATAATGATAATGAATGTATCATTGAATTGAATGCGCAATTCCTGGAATTCTCTCAATGGTCTTTTTTCTGACCAAGAGATGTGAAAACAAAACTAAGAAAAAAGCGTCCATTGTCTAATGGATAGGACAGAGGTCTTCTAAACCTTTAGTATAGGTTCAAATCCTATTGGACGCGACGGATTTCCATATATTTCTTTTCTACTAACTAGGTATTTTGAATGATTTGAACAACCTTATACTTATTTATATATTTATTTATATATTTATTCTTAATAATAATTTTTTATTACTATAAAATTATTAATATAAAAGATATATAATAAAATAAAAAAGATATATAATAAAATAAAAGATTAGATTATAGAAATAATTATTTCTAAAAAATTAGAAAGTTATTTAAAGGAATTTCTTTATACCTGTTCCTGAAGTAGAAAGCGTTCCATCTGTTCTTGAATAGCGTCTTTCAAAAGGGCTTCTGCTTCCTCATTGAATATCTTGGTAGAAGATATGATTTCTTGGAACTGCGGTTTATTCGTTTTTAAATAAGTCCGTAACTCAACGAGAAATTTCTTTACCTGTCCAATTTCTAATGAATCAAGATAACCATTCGTTCCAGTATAAATAGTCATTACCTGTTCTTCCACCGTGAGAGGGGATGATTGAGATTGTTTGAGCAACTCGCGTAATCGTTGACCTCTTGCCAATTGATTCTGAGTAGCTTTATCGAGATCAGACGCGAATTGTGCAAAGGCTTCTAATTCTGCGAATTGTGCCAATTCCAATTTTAGTTTGCCGGCTACTTGTTTCATGGCTTTAATTTGAGCGGCAGATCCTACTCTGGAGACGGAAATCCCCACGTTAATGGCAGGTCTGATTCCAGCATTGAATAAATCGGCGGATAAGAAAATTTGGCCATCTGTAATTGAGATTACATTAGTAGGAATATAAGCTGAAACATCTCCCGATTGGGTCTCAACTATTGGTAAAGCAGTCATACTTCCTTCACCTAAACGCGAACCTGATTTAGCGGCTCTTTCCAAAAGTCGTGAATGCAAATAAAAAACATCTCCTGGATAAGCTTCGCGACCCGGCGGTCTTCGTAATAGAAGAGACATTTGGCGATAAGCCTGTGCTTGTTTGGAAGGATCATCATAAATGATTAAAGTGTGTCGTTTACGGTACATAAAATATTCAGCCAGAGCTGCTCCTGTATAAGGAGCGAGGTATTGTAATGTAGCCGGAGAATCCGCCGTTTCGGCTACCACAATCGTGTATTCCATTGCTCCCTTTTCTTGTAAAGTAGTCACTACCTGAGCCACAGAAGATGCCTTTTGACCAATAGCGACATAGACACATATTACATTTTGCCCTTGTTGATTGAGAATCGTATCTGTGGCTACTGCTGTTTTACCGGTCTGCCTATCCCCAATAATTAATTCTCGCTGACCACGTCCTATAGGGATCATCGAATCGATAGCAATAAGTCCTGTTTGAAGGGGCTCATATACGGAACGTCTCGAAATAATACCAGGAGCCGGTGATTCAATTAACCTAGATTCAGAAGCTGAAATTTCACCTCGACCATCAATAGGTTTCGCTAGGGCATTTATAACACGACCTAAATAAGCCTCGCTTACGGGTATCTGAGCAATTCTTCCTGTTGCTTTTACAGAACTTCCTTCTTGGATCATCAAACCGCCACCCATTAATACAACACCGACATTATTTGATTCCAAATTCAGAGCAATGCCTATTGTACCCTCTTCAAATTCTACTAATTCACCCGACATTACTTCATCAAGACCATAAATACGGGCAATGCCGTCGCCTACTTGAAGTACGGTACCGGTATTTACAACCTTTACTTCTCTATTATATTGCTCAATACGTTCCCGAATAATATTACTAATTTCATCCGCTCGAATGGTTACCATGAGTATTTCTTAATTCTTTTTTGGAAAAAAAAAAATAATGCCTACAGTAGACAGTAGAAGGACTAATCGATTATTTCTGTCAGCGTCCCAAACATGCCAATATTAGCATTGATGGTACGTAAATGTAACTCGTTGTTCAAAGAACTAGTCAGAGTTCCTAGAGCTCCTTTTAAGGCTTGTTGGAAAACCCGTTGTCGGACTTGATTACTCGCTCTTTGTTGTTCAAAACGAATGGTTTCATTTTTGTAAATTTCGAATTGTTCCAAAGTTTGATAAGTTGAATTAATCAAGTTCGACTTTTCTCGTTCTATATCAGAGTATCCATTCACCCGAAACTGATCCGCTTCCATTTCCACTTTCCTTAAACGTGCCCGGGCTTTTTCCAGCTGTTCAATGGCTCCCCTGCGTAGTTCTTCTGAATTTCGAATAGTCTTCAAGATCCTCTGTTTTCGATTATCTAATAAATCACTTAATGAAAGTAGATTATCTTTCCATTTATTTCAAAACTTCCACGATCCCTTCCCGAACCAAACATGAAGCTTTCAAATCATTTGGCTCTCGCGCCCAATTACTTCAATTATTTATGATAAATTCCCATTTTTTTTTGAATATAATGAGCCTATCCTCTCTTCTCTATTCATATTTCATATTCAAAAAAAAAAATCTCAAAACGGATCATTAATCCAAGACCAGAATATTCGGAGGACTCTTCTGAACAAACAAATAATTGTCAGCAACGTTGTTTCTTTTTTTTTTTTCAAATCCAAAGAATTTTTCTTAATTTATACGTAGGTCATCGATTCAGCATTGGATAAAAAAGAGGGGTTGAAATACTCATAATTTTTTTCCAATAAATAGAAAAAAAAAAATATTATAATTATAATATTTATAATATAAAGGGTTCAAATCATTTTATCGACATGAGTGTTATATATCGAAAAAACTTTCTAACTATTCATTTTGAAACCGTTTCCATATTAACCTAATAGTAGCCTAATAGTAGAAAGAATACCTTGCTGAGTATGGACTTCAAACGATTTAGCTTTAACCATGTTAATTATTCCACATCATTGTGATTGGTTCATAGAGAATCAAAGCGAATTTACCAATGAATCGCGAAATGCTATGGTTCTGAAATATGATTTCTTAATTTATTCAAAAGTAATTCGCGCGATCATGCACCCTTCCCTGTTATAACAAAAAAAGTGCAGTTGGTTGGATCCAGCCTATTCTTGAAATAAACAACTCGCACACTCCCTTTCCAAAAAAAATCAATAGGCCGAGCACTACACTTAGATTTATTGGATTTGTTGCTAAAATATCGGTATTAAACCCGAAACTCCCGGCGGATGACCATAAACCCAAGGAAAGGAAAGAATCGGTTAGATTTTTCATATAATCTCCTCTTATATATAGATAGACTAATTATCTATTTATTTTTTTTTTTCCTATTTTATACTTTATTTAACTATATTTAGAAAATTAAAATAGATTTTTTTCTCAATTGGAAATTTCCAATTGAGAAAAAAAGTGATACTTAGTATTATTAGAATTAAGTCCCAGGCCTTATGCTTATGTCATGTCAATTGCGAAATATCTCGTTTGTTGTAACACTTCCTAAAAAACTATTCCATTGGACTAACAATGGGAAGGAAGAAGTCGAGTCGTTCTGCTAATTCCCCATTCTCCAATCAGTCCTTCCCATGGGTTAGTGTCCCACCAAATAATTGGAGGAGTGAAATCCTAATCGAATTCAAAAAAAGCAGTAAGTCCAAGGAAATAAACTAATAAAAAATACGTATTTTTTCGGATTAAACAAAGGGATTCGCAAATAAAAGTGCTAACGCTACAACCAGTCCATAAATTGTTAAAGCTTCCATAAAAGCCAGACTAAGCAATAAAGTACCTCGTATTTTTCCCTCCGCCTCGGGCTGTCTCGCGATCCCTTCTACAGCTTGGCCCGCAGCAGTACCTTGACCAACTCCAGGTCCAATAGAAGCAAGCCCGACGGCCAACCCAGCAGCAATAACGGAAGCGGCAGAAATCAGTGGATTCATGATAAGTTCCTCACACCAAAATAAGTAAATAGTTAATGATACAATCAACCAATAAATTATGACTTAATTATTCCATCGCTAAGATCTATACAGTCGAAGGAAATAAGAACTCGGAATTGAAGTAATAATATTATTATTGAATCATCAGAACGGCTTCGATATTTCTTTTTTAGTTTTTATTCACAGAATTTTTTTGAATCCATACCATTTGAATTTTTCGTTTTTTCTTATTTTCTTGATTGAATCTCTTTATTCAATAGTCACTTTATTTTATTCATTTAATATTCAATTCACAACTACAAAGGAAATGGAGGGGATTCCATTGGAATTCCTATCTAAATTCACAGTAATAGAGCCGCTTAGATATTACATATATAACTAATTAATATCTAATATTACATATACATGTGTTTCTTGGATAACGTAAATCAACCATTCATATCTTACATTTAATCGGATTATAGAATCATTCTTCGAAACATTCACAAGAGTTGTCTTATACTAATTAGAGTACATACATCTAGTTCGGCCCCCCCTAACCAATCCATTTTTTTTTATAAATTTGAATTTAGTTTTTTGTAAATCTTTATTTTTTCTTTTTTTACTCGCCGACGCAGGTACAATCAATCTACATGGACAAATTCGTTAGATCGAATCGTTGCATCGAAATAGAAGTATTTGATTGATCTAAGTTCAGGTAATTTATTATTTATTAAAATTATCTTTTGGTCAACCGTTTAATTGGATGAAATCAACTTGAATGGGAATTTTTCTATATAACAATAGCATCTTTTTTAAAATGGCACACCATAATACTATAAGTATTACAATCCTAATTATTATTCAGATTATGATTACTAATATCTAATAATATTGAGGAATTAAATGAACAAAACAATATAAAGATAGTATTCATTGGGGGGGGGATAAATAGACCGAACTGGAATTTTAGGAAAAAGATCTTTTCGATCTCTTTCCTTTTTTTTACTTCCCCTTTTGTTTGTTGCAATTCCCTAATACCGCTAATATCTTATTTTTGACTATTACTTCTATACTTTATATAGTTTATATTTATATAATTTATCTATTTATTTTTATATATTATGCTCCTTAAGCAGATTATCTTGATACCCACATATATTGCGTAAGGCTTAAACTAAAAAAAGACTATTTCGAAAACTAGTCAATGATGACCCTCCATGGATTCGCCTATATAAGCCGCAGCTAAAGTTGCAAAAATAAGAGCTTGAATACCGCTTGTAAATAATCCAAGTAACATGACGGGTATAGGAACCACTGAAGGTACTAAAGAAACAAGAACAAGAACTACTAATTCATCAGCTAATATATTTCCGAAAAGTCGAAAACTAAGTGATAGGGGTTTTGTGAAATCTTCTAAAATATTAATGGGTAAAAGGATTGGAGTTGGTTGAATGTATTTACCAAAATAACCTAATCCTTTTTTACTAAGACCCGCATAGAAATATGCTACTGACGTGAGTAAAGCTAAAGCAACAGTAGTATTTATATCATTTGTAGGCGCGGCTAATTCCCCATGAGGTAACTGTATGATTTTCCAAGGTAAAAGAGCACCCGACCAATTCGAAACAAAAATAAATAGAAACAAAGTTCCAATAAAGGGAACCCATGGACCGTATTCTTCGCCAATCTGAGTTTTGCTCACATCTCGAATGAATTCAAGAACATATTCGAAGAAATTCTGACTGTCAGTAGGAATGGTTTGTGGATTACGAACAGCTATAATGGCTGAACCTAATAAGATAGCAATTACAACCCAAGAAGTAATAATTACTTGGGCATGGACTTGAAAACCTCCTATTTTCCAATAGAAATGTTGGCCGACTTCCACACCGGATATATCGTATAAGCCTTTTAGTGTGTTCATATAACATAATAGAACATTCATATTGCCCTCTGAAAAAAATAGAACTTTAAAAAGAATTATTTTGATTCAACCTTCTCTTTTTTCGACTTGCCTAGTTGACTTATATATATTTGTATACCAATTAATTACATAATACCCCTAGTTACTTGTATCTCTTTTAGGAATTATAACCGATTTCATAAATCTATGGAGTTCCCAAAATAATTTTTTTATTATTCATTATTAATATGAATCAAGGATTTCGTATATAACTAGAACGACCCTCACAAATTGCAAATACTAATTTGTTAAGAATTAATCGGATTGAAGCTATCGCGTCATCATTTGCTGGGATCGAAATATCAGCGAGATCTGGGTCACAATTTGTATCGATTAAACAAATCGTTGGAATTCCCAAAATCATACATTCTCGAAGAGCCATATATTCTTCTTGCTGATCAACGATTATTACAATATCGGGTAATCCAGTCATATATTTGATCCCGCCCAGATATGTTTGCAAGTGAGATAATTGTCTCTTCAACATAGCTGAATCTCTTTTCGGAAGACGATTGAGTCTCCCCATCTTTTGTTCCGTTCTCAAGTCCCTGAACTTATGAAGTATCGTTTCCGTAGTATACCAATTCGTTAACATACCGCCTAGCCATTTTTTATTAACATAATGACAACGGGCCCTTATTGCAGCCCGTGCTACTGAATCGGCTGCTTTATTTTTGGTACCAACAATTAAGAATTGCTTTCCCCTACTTGCTGTATCAAAAACTAAATCACAAGCTTCTGATAAAAAACGGGCAGTTCTAATAAGATTTATAATATGAATACCTTTACGCTTTGAAGAGATATAAGGTTCCATTCTAGGATTCCATTTACTAGTACCATGACCAAAATGAACTCCTGCTTCCATCATTTCTTCCAAATGGATGTTCCAATATCTTCTTGTCATTTATTTATCCACACCTCCTTTCTTTTTATTAAAAAAAAGAGAGACGAGGTGCCCTGAAATAGAAATAAATAATTGTTCCGATGGAACCTTCGTTTCTACCTCTAACGGATATTGGCCATTGATACACGATTCAAACCATTAATATTAATTTCTTTCTATTCTATTTGTTAGTTTATTACTATATACCAAATAAAAATAAAAAAAAAAATGACCGCAAATACAAATAGCTAAAAAGAAAGGGGGTGAATCCGCTCTTAGGAATCATTCAACCCTCGAAATGATTGTCTCAGTGTATCGTGTAAATTCCTTGAAATGAAAAAATCAAATAATTCTCTGTGGTGGAACAAAATATCTCGCATTTCTGCCTCGAATAGTTTATTGTTTTTGGTTTCCAAAGGAATGTTGGTATGTTGCCTTGAACGTTGCACTAATCCGTTGAATCCCGTACCAACGGGTATTATCCCCCCTAGAACAACGTTCTCTTTCAGACCTTTCAACCAATCGATACGACCCCGGAGAGCGGCTTTTGCTAAAACTCGAGCAGTTTCTTGAAAACTTGCTTCGGATATAAAACTTTGAGTATTTAGAGATGCTTTCGTTATTCCCAATAAGATAGCTCGGTAACAGATCGCTTCTTCCAAAGCGCGCCCTGTTCGTTCCGCCCGCAACAATTCAATCAGTTCTCCGGGTGAAAAAACATTAGACATTCCCTCTTCTGAAACCAACACTTTTGATGTTATTTGACGCACAATAATTTCTATATGTCGATTATGAATCTGCACCCCCTGAGATCTATAAACTTTTTGGATCTTATTAACCAAAGAGATACGCCCTTGCACTATAGTTAGCTCAGCACCAATCAAGAATCTCCAAGGAATTCCAATAATTTTTGTTATACTCTTGTTCCAACCCTCAATTCTCTTTTCTAGGTTCATCGATATTGAATCAATCGAACGCACTTCTAACACTTGTTCCACTTTTGGAAGACCTTGCGTTATATCCCTAGATCTCGATTTTTCATATATAAATGTAACTAATGTATCTCCTTCGTAAAGGATTTCTCCATAATGGCCATGAACGGTTGCTCCCGGAGTGGCCAAATAAGCTTTAGCTGATCTTATTACTACAGAGTCAATTTGAACAATTAGAACTTGACCCGATTTTAAGTGCGGTCCGTTTTTGGCTATACATAAATTTTCACAAATAAACTGCCCAAGGCTAATTATTCTAGACGCTTCTTCACAATAATTATGATGGAGAAAATTCCAATTCAAATTGAATGGATTCAAAACGATGTTACCGCGCGGATCGGGATTATTATAAATAGAAACCCTACCATTTTCATCCATTAAATAATATTTAAGCACTTGAAAGGTCTGTTTGAAATTGTCAAGTTGTAAATATTTAGTTACCGAGATCTGATTATAAGTTATTAAATGGTAAAATGAATAAAAATGCGCAATTTGAGGGGTTCTTCCTAATCCTAAAGGTCCCAAGGAATTCCTAATTGGAATTAGACTATCTCTTTTCATTGATTCTTTTTTTATTACATCATTGTAATATTTTACATCGTTGAATGGACCCATTTGAAAACAATTAGATGATGACAAAATTATAAAAGATTGGCATTCCTTATTCCTCTTCAACAACGTACGAATAGTTACTTGATTTTGGCTAAGTGATTGTTGAATCCCTGCCTTGGAAGAAATAGAATAAAATGGATTGATACTGGTGCGGTCTGGCCTCTTATCAAAGATCAATCCTGAACCTGACGGATCTTTCCTTTTTCTGATATACGAAATATGGGATTTCACTAAATCGATTCGCAGGAAATCTCGACTCATACCATTTGTATTTACTTCAACAAAAGAAGCGTGGGCCTCTTCGACAGAAGAACTTTTTTTGTCTTGTTTCCAATTCAACAATAAACAAGTCCGAACTAATTGAATACTTATTCCATAAATTCCCCGAATTGGTTTGCCATTGCCATAAAGGATATAATTGACAATTCTAAGTTCCATATTATCCCTTTCGTGCAACAGATCCTGGGAGAAAAGTGTTACTAAATTTATACCGTCCGCTATCTCATATATGATTACGGGTCGAGCCAAAACAAAATACTTTTTCTTGTTAGGTGGGATCCATTGGACATAGATCCAATTTTTCAATTTTGTTTTTGATTCCTTAGCATTTTTTTTTGCCGCTCCAAGCGGGAGCAAGATATCATTGTGTCGGGATATCTTATCCATCTCTCCAGGAAAATGGATATCTCCAGAAAAGATTTTAAGTTCAATCCATTTTTTTTTTCTCTCCACTCGGACCAATCCGCCCGCTCGGCTTCTTGTATTTAAAGTGATTCGTGTATCTAGTCCAATGAGACTATTGTTCTGTACCATTATGGAAGAAGATTCTGGCAAAATATGTACTTCCTCGGGAATGAAAAAAAATCGATCTATTTTCATTTGGTATTTTGGCTTCAATTCTTTGACTCCTCGATACTCAATCAAATCCTCCTTTTTGAGGATGGAATGCCCCCCTGTAGTCCCATATTTCGTAATGCCTGAATTCTTTCTTCTGTATTGAAGATCATCAAAATAAGCAAGAATACTTTTTTTACGAAAAATACCATTTCCGGGTATTTCAATCGAAACACCGGAAGGGGGCATTAGCCCTTTTTCTCGTTCTGGAATCAATTGTAATGGAATGATGAATCTATTTCTTCGTCTCTTTGCCAATAAATAAAAATTTTCGTAGAGAATAACAGGATATATTAAATTACAATGACCCCTTCGATTAAGTTCTGAATAATCAGGAATCTCACTTTGTTTTTTTTTTTTACCAAAGATATCTGAACTAAAGAATTTTTGTCTTACTTGATCATTATTTCCTGACAGACTAGAAATAGATCTTCCTTCAGCAGAAAGAGAATGAACGCTAATTTTATCTTGATCCTTTTGAAGCGAAAAAGAGGCTACACTAGAGCGGCATGAACCTCCTGAGACTATCCATAAATGACTTGTTTTTGGTAAGAGATGTACGTTGCTGTATGTAAATTCCGGTGCATGGTATACATCGGTACTCCAGTGCATTTCTCCCTCTGAGTTAGAATAAATATGTTTTCTAACCCTCTCTTTAAAATTAAACGTATAGGTTCCCGCGCGAATCTCAGCAATAACTTGTTCTGATTGTACATATTGATCGTTTTGGACTAAAAGAAAACTTTTTGGCGGAATAGTGACCTTGTGTAGAATATCTTCACTCTCAATAGTTACATACAAGTATATATAACATATAAAAGCGGGATGCCCATGACGTGTACGTGTGGGATGAACTAAATCTTCATTGAATTTAATTTTTCCATTGGAAGGGGCTCGTACATGTTCTGCAGTACCCCCTGTGAATACTCCGCCGGTATGAAAGGTTCTTAATGTTAGTTGAGTGCCGGGTTCCCCAATAGATTGACCCGCGATAATACCTACAGCTTCTCCCAATTCGACCAGGCCCCCATGAGTAGGACTTCGGCCATAACATAATTGGCAGATCCAAGATGTACTACTACAAGTAAAAGGGGTTCTAATAGATATTGGTTGTGTTTGAAAGGTTATAAATCGATTGACAAGTCCAATCCCAATATCTTGATTTCTAACGGCAATGCATCGTGGGCCCATATATATATCATCTGCTAATACACGACCAATTAATGTTTGTATAAAAATCCTTTCCGGTATCGTCCCATTTTGAGGACTCACAGAAATACCTCGGATAGTACCACAATCTGTTCTACGTACAACAATGTGTTGAACAATTTCCACAAGTCTGCGTGTAAGATATCCAGCATCTGATGTTCGTACAGCAGTATCTACAACTCCTTTTCGGGCTCCGTAGCAAGAAATTATATATTCTGTTAAAGACAGTCCTTCACGTAAATTGCTTTGAATGGGTAAATCGATCATTTGTCCTTGTGGATCCGACATTAACCCTCTCATACCTACTAATTGGTGTACTTGAGATGCATTTCCTCTAGCTCCCGAAAAAGACATCATATGTACTGGATTAAAAGGATCAGTCATCCTAAAATTAGGATTCATTTCTTGTCGCAAATATTCACTTGTAGCATACCATATCTCAATGGATTGTCGTAATTTTTCTACTGCGTGTACATTTCCATAATAATGGTGTTTTTCCAAAACCAAACTTTGTTGTTCCGCATCTTGGACTAACCATCCCTTGGAGGGTATTGTTAAAAGATCATCAATTCCTAATGAAATGGATGTAGCAGTGGCTTGCTGGAACCCGAGGGTCTTTACTTGATCCAGAATGTGTGATGTATATGCCATTCCGAAGTGATCTATTAATCTGCTAATAAGTCGTTTAATGGCAGTTCCATCTATCGCTTTATTGTGAAAGACCGTATTGGCCCGTTCTGCCATAAGTACCTCCATATTCCGCTGAGTGGGGTTCGACAATGGGTTTGAGTCAATGATTGGAAAACGTCCTTTTCTCGATTTAAATTCGCGTAAAAATTCAGGAACTATGGTCCTAATTGAACCAGAGAGACACTAATTCACATCAGTGTCATAGAATTACTTAGCATAAATACCATACTATTAGGTTAGGTACCATATGAGCAGGTCCGGCACAACCCTTGGATAGCTTCTTCGATTTCTCGATAAAGAGAAATAGGACCAACAGTGGTTCGAATGTATGTACAAAGAATTTCTTTTTTTATACTTCTTACTATTAAGTAGTGCTCATAAATCTCATGATAAGTACCCAAAGATTCATAGTGAACTTCGATAGGAGCTTCTCTTGAAGCAATAACGCGTTGGTCTAGTTGCCACCGGAGCCATAAAGTACTATCTAAATTGATTCTTTTCTGACGATAAGCCCCAATTGCATCATAGGAATTACAAAAAAAGGGTTCTTTTTCTTTCGTATACTTATAGCTATTGGCATCCATTTTTTCATTTTGATAATTTATGCGATTACATGGATTATACCTATTTGCACAAATACCTCGGCGATTCCCGCTCGTTAATACATAGAGCCCAATAAGCATATCTTGGGTTGGTAGGGAAATTGGATTCCCAATAGATGGAGACAATAGATTCATATGAGAAAACATAAGTAAACGAGCCTCCACTTGAGCCTCCAAAGATAAAGGTACATGAACCGCCATTTGATCCCCATCAAAATCCGCATTGAATCCCTTACAAACTAATGGATGTAAACAAATAGCGCGCCCTTCCACTAAAATGGGGTGGAATGCCTGTATGCCTAATCTATGCAGAGTAGGTGCTCTATTCAGCAATATGGGGTGCCCCTGCATAACTTCCTGAAGTATTTCCCATACAATTGACTCTTTTTCCCGAATTTTACTCTTAGCAACTCCCATGTTCGAAGCACGATGTTGTCTAATTAGACCACGAATTACAAATGGCTGGAAAAGTTCTATTGCTATTTCGCGAGGCAATCCACATTGATGTAATGAAAGGGAGGGACCCACGACAATGACAGAACGACCCGAATAATCCACCCGTTTGCCAAGCAGAGTCTCACGAAATCTTCCCTCTTTGCCTTCAATTACATCCGAAAACGACTTGTAAACCTTATTATGACCGTCCCTCATTGGTTGTCCGCGGATTCCATTATCAAGAAGTGTATCCACAGCTTCTTGTACCAATTTCTCCTGACACATTACTAATTCCCCCGGTGTCGATCTACTTGTTGCTAATAAATCGATAAGAGTATTGTTCCGATAAATAACTCTTCTATAAAGTTCATTAATATCCGAGCTCATTAGTTTACCCCCGTCTATCTGAATGATCGGTCTCAACTCGGGAGGAAGAACTGGTAATAGACATAAAACCATCCATTCTGGTTCTATATTTGTTCGAATAAAATGCTTAGCTATTTCGATGCGTCTAACCAAAAAATCCTTTCTTCTTCCAACCTTTCTATTTTCCCACTCATTACCCGGGGGCCCTTCTTCCCCTAATTCTTTCCATTCTACCAACGAATAATCTATAATAATTCGCAAATCCAGATCGGCTAATTGTTCTCGTATAGCACCTGCTCCAGTAGACATTTCTCGATTTCGAAATGCATCGAAGCCTTGGGTAGTAAAGAAAAGTGGGATGCTGTATTTCCAGGATTGGATTTCATATTCGAATGAACCTCGTAATCGTAAGAAAGTAGGTTTTTTAGCTATGGGCCTAGCAAAAGAAAAATTTGGGTAGGATCCTATAGGATATCCCCCTTCAAAATCGGACGTGAAAGTTTCCTTTCATCCGGCTCAAGTAGTTACACCAACTAAAGATAAAGAAAGGAGTTTCCACTTTATTTTCTTTATCTATAAAACGGAACCCCCCCCCAAAAAAAAAAGAAAAGATCTACTCTTTACTCAAGTTTCCAATTTAGACCAAGCAACATTTCATTAATTCATTTTTTTTTTTTCTTTTTGTAGATTTCGATTTTATTTTATGAATTTTTTATTCAATTAGAAATTACGACGTAAAATCAATGAAATGTAAAATTCTTGAGTAGTCTACGCCCCTTCGAATGAGAGATACCCTTACTTAATTCTTAATTTCATTCAATTAAAGTAAAGAAGTACCTTGGAATTCATAAGGGATTTACTTGTCTATGTATCATTACATTCGATCTTTTAGGTCCCTACTTTGCCTCGACGGTTATGCCACGATGTCCTTAAAGCCTCTATGCGATGGATAGGCTCCTGCAACCATGACATAACAGAATTTGCTTATTTTAATAAACATAATTTCATTTCTTTATAAAGTAAAAGAAAGGGAGTGGTTAATTCCACAAAAGAAGTCTTTTTTTTTTCACGAGGTAGAACTAGAAATTCCTATTTATTTGTTACTGAAGAGCCCATAGACCAATTCCCCCTTTTATTTGGGAGTATTGAATACACCCATAATTCTGAGCTTCATGTTCTTCCTACCAAGAGACATGTCAGATCCAGGGCATACCAATTCACTTGAATGGTATGACAGTTTCTCATTCTGAATCTGTAAAATCAGAGTTTTGATCAAATCACACATCGCAGTATACCAGTCCTTCTAATTCTTTAAGAGGTTTATCTAAAAGATTCGCGATATAACTAGGAAGACGCTTCAAATACCACACATGGGTTACTGGGCATGCCAGTTTGATATAGCCCATTTGGTATCTTCGTATCCGAGAATCCACGAATTCGACTCCGCATTGTTCACAAAAATTAGGGTCTTCTTTTTCATCCCCGATTACTCGATAATTTCCACAAGCGCAAATCCCACTTTTTATCGGCCCAAAAATTCTTTCACAAAACAATCCATCTTTTTCAGGTTTATTGGTTTTGTAATGAAAAGTATACGGTTTTGTCACCTCTCCAACTATCTCCCCATTAGGTAGGATTTTATTGGCCCAAGCACTTATTTGTTGAGGAGAAACTGATCCAATTCGGAGTTGTTGATGTTTATACCGATCGATCATAGAAGAAAAATTCTGATTCATTCCGATTAAGCTTCCTTCCTATTCATCTGGAAGTTCTTCTCAGATACAAGGAAATGATTAAGTTCCAAAGCCAAAGATCGTAGTTCTCGAACGAGTAATCGAAAAGATTCTGGCGCATCCTCAGGTTTAGGTATTATTCTTCCAATGATTGTAGTACCAAGTATTTCTTGGCGAGCTCTAATATGATCAGATTTATAAGTAAGCATCTCTTGTAAAATATGAGCAACACCAAACCCTTCTAGAGCCCAAACCTCCATTTCTCCTACCCGCTGTCCTCCTTGCTTAGCCCTTCCTCTAAGGGGTTGTTGTGTAACAAGTGCATAATGTCCGCTGGAACGTCCATGTATTTTATCATCAACTTGATGAATTAATTTCAAGATATAAGGCTTTCCTATTAAAACAGGCTGCTCAAAAGGATCCCCCGTTCTTCCATCCAATATTCTGCTTTTTCCCGGATACTCGGGGTCAAATACCCATGGATTTGCTGTTTGCTTACTGGCTTCATATAATTCAGAAAACACTAGTTTTCTCGAAGCCTCTTGTTCATATCTCTCATCAAAAGGTGCTATTCGATAATGTCTACCTAGCAGATCCCCCGCTAACCCGAGCGAACACTCAAATATCTGCCCTACATTCATTCGTGAAGGTACTCCTAATGGGTTGAAGACCATATCAACGGATCTTCCATCTTGCAGATACGGCATATCTTGTCTAGGCAAAATTTTGGAAATGATACCCTTATTTCCATGCCTTCCAGCGACTTTATCACCTACTTTTATTTCACGTTTCTGTGAAATATATACATGAATTTTTTCTGGATTATAACTGGAAACTCCCTTTTTCTGGACCCACCTCACATCAATAACTCGACCCCTACCACCTATGGGTAGTTTTAGACAAGTTTCTTTTGAAGTGGATACCTGAATGCCAAGTATGGCTCTTAATAATCTGTCCTCCGGGGTATACGACGATTCTTTTGCCACCTGAGGCGTTAATTTACCTACTAAAATATCGCCCGTTTCGACCCAAGACCCCAGCATCACAATTCCATTTTTGTCTAAATTTCGAAGTAGGTAGGCTTTGAGATGCGGTATTTCATTAGTGATTCTTTCAGGGCCGTAGCTTGTCACATGAGTCTGAATTTCATATTTCCGTATGTGAAAAGAAGTATAAATATCTCCATATACTAGACGCTCGCTAATGAGTACCGCATCTTCAGAATTGTAACCCTCCCATGGCATATAAGCTACTAATACGTTTTTTCCCAAAGCAAGTTCGCCGCCAACTGTAGCAGCACCATCCGCTAAAATTTGTCCCTTTTTGATGCATTTACCTCGCGGAACCCTCGGTTTTTGATGCATACAAGTATTTTTGTTAGAACGTTGATACATAATTAATGGAATGCTTATAATATCCCCCTTATCCACCTTGCCCGATAAAAGTATCTTGTCAGCATCGGTAGAAATGATCTTTCCCTCGTGTTCAGCTATAGCGAGAGCCCCTGAATCTAGAGCCACTTGGCGTTCCAACCCAGTTCCAACAATACACTTTTCGGACCGGGAAAGTGGAACTGCCTGACGTTGCATATTAGAACTCATTAAAGCTCGATTCGCATCATTATGTTCGATAAAAGGAATGAGGGAAGCTCCAACAGAAAAATATTGGAAGGTAAAAATACTTCGAAGATGTACCTGTTCCCATTCAACGGTCAGGAATTCTTGACGGTATCTAACCGGAACAACCTGCTCTTCTTGAATACCTCGATTCAGCCCCAAAGAATTTCCTGATGCTACAATAGAGTATTCGTCTCGACTTGGTGATAAATAAAGCATCCGCACTTTTTTTGATCTCTCAGAGATTTCATAAAATGGGCTTTCTAGGAACCCCCAATGACCAATTCTCGCATGAATTGCTAAGGATCCAATAAGTCCAACATTGATTCCTTCAGACGTGTCAATTGGGCAAATGCGCCCATAGTGACTAGGATGGATATCTCGTATCCGAAAACTAGCAGTTCGACCTGTCAATCCTCCAGGGCCCAAATAACTCAATTTTCTCCCATGAACTATTTGCGTTAATGGATTAGTTCGATCCAAAACTTGAGATAGGGGATGTAATCCGAAAAAAGATTCATAAGTGGTTGTTAATGGAGTTGAAGTTACTAAATTCTGAGGAGTTGGTATCAATTTATGCCTAATTGCTCCGCCTATAGTTCCTCTAATCATATTTTCTAAAC
>JARPSG010000517.1:0-2500 GCA_029955605.1 Quercus engelmannii
GTAGGTTTTTTAGCTATGGGCCTAGCAAAAGAAAAATTTGGGTAGGATCCTATAGGATATCCCCCTTCAAAATCGGACGTGAAAGTTTCCTTTCATCCGGCTCAAGTAGTTACACCAACTAAAGATAAAGAAAGGAGTTTCCACTTTATTTTCTTTATCTATAAAACGGAACCCCCCCCCAAAAAAAAAAGAAAAGATCTACTCTTTACTCAAGTTTCCAATTTAGACCAAGCAACATTTCATTAATTCATTTTTTTTTTTTCTTTTTGTAGATTTCGATTTTATTTTATGAATTTTTTATTCAATTAGAAATTACGACGTAAAATCAATGAAATGTAAAATTCTTGAGTAGTCTACGCCCCTTCGAATGAGAGATACCCTTACTTAATTCTTAATTTCATTCAATTAAAGTAAAGAAGTACCTTGGAATTCATAAGGGATTTACTTGTCTATGTATCATTACATTCGATCTTTTAGGTCCCTACTTTGCCTCGACGGTTATGCCACGATGTCCTTAAAGCCTCTATGCGATGGATAGGCTCCTGCAACCATGACATAACAGAATTTGCTTATTTTAATAAACATAATTTCATTTCTTTATAAAGTAAAAGAAAGGGAGTGGTTAATTCCACAAAAGAAGTCTTTTTTTTTTCACGAGGTAGAACTAGAAATTCCTATTTATTTGTTACTGAAGAGCCCATAGACCAATTCCCCCTTTTATTTGGGAGTATTGAATACACCCATAATTCTGAGCTTCATGTTCTTCCTACCAAGAGACATGTCAGATCCAGGGCATACCAATTCACTTGAATGGTATGACAGTTTCTCATTCTGAATCTGTAAAATCAGAGTTTTGATCAAATCACACATCGCAGTATACCAGTCCTTCTAATTCTTTAAGAGGTTTATCTAAAAGATTCGCGATATAACTAGGAAGACGCTTCAAATACCACACATGGGTTACTGGGCATGCCAGTTTGATATAGCCCATTTGGTATCTTCGTATCCGAGAATCCACGAATTCGACTCCGCATTGTTCACAAAAATTAGGGTCTTCTTTTTCATCCCCGATTACTCGATAATTTCCACAAGCGCAAATCCCACTTTTTATCGGCCCAAAAATTCTTTCACAAAACAATCCATCTTTTTCAGGTTTATTGGTTTTGTAATGAAAAGTATACGGTTTTGTCACCTCTCCAACTATCTCCCCATTAGGTAGGATTTTATTGGCCCAAGCACTTATTTGTTGAGGAGAAACTGATCCAATTCGGAGTTGTTGATGTTTATACCGATCGATCATAGAAGAAAAATTCTGATTCATTCCGATTAAGCTTCCTTCCTATTCATCTGGAAGTTCTTCTCAGATACAAGGAAATGATTAAGTTCCAAAGCCAAAGATCGTAGTTCTCGAACGAGTAATCGAAAAGATTCTGGCGCATCCTCAGGTTTAGGTATTATTCTTCCAATGATTGTAGTACCAAGTATTTCTTGGCGAGCTCTAATATGATCAGATTTATAAGTAAGCATCTCTTGTAAAATATGAGCAACACCAAACCCTTCTAGAGCCCAAACCTCCATTTCTCCTACCCGCTGTCCTCCTTGCTTAGCCCTTCCTCTAAGGGGTTGTTGTGTAACAAGTGCATAATGTCGCTGGAACGTCCATGTATTTTATCATCAACTTGATGAATTAATTTCAAGATATAAGGCTTTCCTATTAAAACAGGCTGCTCAAAAGGATCCCCCGTTCTTCCATCCAATATTCTGCTTTTTCCCGGATACTCGGGGTCAAATACCCATGGATTTGCTGTTTGCTTACTGGCTTCATATAATTCAGAAAACACTAGTTTTCTCGAAGCCTCTTGTTCATATCTCTCATCAAAAGGTGCTATTCGATAATGTCTACCTAGCAGATCCCCCGCTAACCCGAGCGAACACTCAAATATCTGCCCTACATTCATTCGTGAAGGTACTCCTAATGGGTTGAAGACCATATCAACGGATCTTCCATCTTGCAGATACGGCATATCTTGTCTAGGCAAAATTTTGGAAATGATACCCTTATTTCCATGCCTTCCAGCGACTTTATCACCTACTTTTATTTCACGTTTCTGTGAAATATATACATGAATTTTTTCTGGATTATAACTGGAAACTCCCTTTTTCTGGACCCACCTCACATCAATAACTCGACCCCTACCACCTATGGGTAGTTTTAGACAAGTTTCTTTTGAAGTGGATACCTGAATGCCAAGTATGGCTCTTAATAATCTGTCCTCCGGGGTATACGACGATTCTTTTGCCACCTGAGGCGTTAATTTACCTACTAAAATATCGCCCGTTTCGACCCAAGACCCCAGCATCACAATTCCATTTTTGTCTAAATTTCGAAGTAGGTAGGCTTTGAGATGCGGTATTTCATTAGTGATTCTTTCAGGGCCGTAGCTTGTCACATGAGTCTGAATTTCATATTTCCGTATGTGAAAAGAAGTATAAATATCTC
>JARPSG010000517.1:7500-10000 GCA_029955605.1 Quercus engelmannii
CAGGATTCTCATATTGAAAAGAATCATAAATTCTAGGAATTAGAACCGTAAGAGTAAGAGTTGCCCTTCTATTTTTTTATATTGATAATTGCAATCAACACAAATTAAATAGATAAAGCAAAGAAATAGAATTGGTACGCTATGTACATAGATGTATGGAATTTATATCTATATGTAATTGATATCTATGAAGATAGATATTGTGGATTGATCTATATTAAACCTCTATCTTTATACAGTAAAACTTTATATACTACAATAATATAATAAGTATGGTAGAAAGAAATATATGAATCTTTCTACCATACTGATAATTCTAGTCCGCTTGTTTCATTTAAGACATGAAATTGGAATACTTTTAATTTTTATTTTTTCTTTTCAATCATTGATAAGAACGAAACAGTCAAGTTTAAGTCAAATTAATCATTTTGACTGACCGTTTTTACGTATATTATAAGTAAAAAAGCAGTCGGAACTAGAATGAACAGTGCAGTAGCAATAAATGCGAGAATATTTACTTCCATAATCTCATCGTTTCATTTTTATTTAATTTGAAATAACTCGGGATTTAATCCCATAGAGCTGATAAACCTTTCGCCTGTAAATGCAATATTCAATGGTATGAATTACATCTCGATGATATCGAATCAGATCAATATTATGAATAACAATATCTGAGCTGTCAAATTAATTGATTCATCGTCGAGAATTAAATAGTATAACATAGGAAGATCCTTTATCCATACCGAATTGCAATTCGGATTATGAATCCGATCGATAATTCTTTTACGTTATTTATCATTCTATTCCACTCTTTAGTTTCTATAAACTACAGTTTCTATAAAGTACGCCCCCCTTAAGCATCTGATGAGATATCATATGACCTCCTTTACACTTACTTACATTGGTTATAAAAAACCCAATAAAATAAACAATAGAAGCAAAATGTAAAAAGGTAAGCTCGAACCTCCCTTTAATCTTTAATGATCTAATCTTCTTGGAAAACAAAGAAGTATAAGTATAATATATAATAAGGAAAGACGGGGTATAAAAAATATAGTATTCCATCAAATTCATTAAAAACCCTGTTCTTTCTTCGGCAGGACCCTTAAACTTAAAAAAGATTATTCATTCCCTCACTCTCACTAAGAGAGATAGCCCTCGCTAAGAGAGAAAGAGAGATGGGATCCTTCTTTTTTGAGCTTTCTTTTTATTTTATTAATATACTATTATTAATATACTATTTCCTTGGATTAATTACAGGATGCACATATATCAAAAATTCAGTGTGAAAGTTGAATGAGATA
The DNA here is from genome assembly GCA_029955605.1 of Quercus engelmannii. Classification (NCBI taxonomy): domain Eukaryota; kingdom Viridiplantae; phylum Streptophyta; class Magnoliopsida; order Fagales; family Fagaceae; genus Quercus; species Quercus engelmannii. Next base: position 8,808 of record JARPSG010000517.1, read on the forward strand.
AATTGTTTCAAATTCGCATTACTAATTGAAATTAGTAATTGAGGTTACACAAAATCGTAGTTAGAAATAGAAAGGGATATACCTTTAATCTTAAAAGTATTATATCAAGGTTACTATGTTAAATTTGATTTTGTATGTCCTACTTGAAACATATAGTACTCTATTACATTACACAGATCGGGAATAATCGAAAAAGACGGACTCCGTACGGTATCTCTTGGAATCCTGAATATGCTTCTACCAATAATTGTACTAATTTACATATGCCTTTCGCCCTTCAATCGGTACTAGTTGAATAAATGGGAATTCCCGTATTTCTTTGATGAGAAATGTGAAAGGAAAAAATAAATAAAATAAGAGAGCATTCCCAAGGGGAATGAAATTCTGCTATTTGTTCTCCCTTTCAAAGAAAACGAAGAGATGAATTGATGTATTTTTTTTTATTGTATTTGGATCCGTCGGGACTGACGGGGCTCGAACCCGCAGCTTCCGCCTTGACAGGGCGGTGCTCTGACCAATTGAACTACAATCCCAAGCAAATAAAGTATACATCATACATATTCTTATGATTTCATTCAAACCCTTTCTATTTTATTTAGATTAGAATAGTCGTATTGTAACATAAATCCGCATGATATATTTGATATCCACATGGATATGCACTTTAGTGGGAGCGTCTCGCAAATTGTTAGTAATCCTTTCGTTTTTTAGAAATTGATTGATAATCGAATCAATCTTTCACTTTCAATGAAAAAAAAAAAGAGTTTTTTTCTTTATTCTTTATTTTATTCTTTACCTTAGACTTTATACCTCCGGATCCTTATATGAATCTAGATGGATCATTAGCAAACAAGATCTGAATTTGTGGAAAAAATAAATAGAGCAAATGAACAGCGGTAAAAATATATCAGAAAATCTCACTTTTATTTAGTCTTCCGTATTCCGATTAGGCCTTTCTGGGGAACAACAAATGGGTTATTCATTTCATGGTGGATCGGTGAATTATTGGGCCGAGCTGGATTTGAACCAGCGTAGACATATTGCCAACGAATTTACAGTCCGTCCCCATTAACCGCTCGGGCATCGACCCAGGAAGAATCAATTCCAGGCATATTGATAATCCATGATCAACTTCCTTGCGTAGTACCCTACCCCCAGGGGAAGTCGAATCCCCGTTGCCTCCTTGAAAGAGA
>JARPSG010000517.1:27500-29544 GCA_029955605.1 Quercus engelmannii
AAAAAATGAAAAAGAGAAGGCCGTAATCCAAATCATAATGAAAGATTCCTCCGCTTTCGTTCGGAAAGATAAAACAAAAAAAAAAGAATCGACCGTTCGAGTATCTCAAATTACACGATAAAAATGATATAAAAGAAAGAGGGGCATACATAATCTATATTGGTATAGATAATATATATCTATATTGAATTGCGGATACAGAAATGATAGAATCATTTCTGATTGGATCAACTCTGGATCTTCGATAGAGATGAAATGAGATAAACAATAAAAAAATAGGAGTAAACACTTTTCGATATAGGAATTGGTATCTAATAAATTCAAAGATTCCGGCATAAATGAAAGAAAAAGGAAAAAAGCGAGGAAGGACATCATAATGAGATCCTAATCTTAAAACAACAAAACAAAAATGGGGGATATGGCGAAATTGGTAGACGCTACGGACTTAATTGGATTGAGCCTTGGTATGGAAACTTACCAAGTGATAACTTTCAAATTCAGAGAAACCCTGGAATTAAAAATGGGCAATCCTGAGCCAAATCCTATTTTACGAAAACAAATAAGGGTTCAGAAGAAAGCAAGAATAAAAAAAGGATAGGTGCAGAGACTCAATGGAAAGCTGTTCTAACAAGTGGGGTTGACTTCTTTACGTTATTACATTAACGTAATCCTTATATCAAAACTACAGAAAGGATAAACCTATATACATACGTATATGTACTGAAATCCTATCTCAAATGATTAATGACGACCCGAATCTTTATTTATTTATATTTCTATAAATAATAAATAAAAATCGAAAGAGTTGTTGTGAATCGATCCAAATTGAAGAAAGAATCGAATATTTATTAATAAAATTTATCGTACGAGAATAAAGATAGAGTCCCATTCCACACGTCAATACCGACAAGAATGAAATTTATAGGAAGAGGAAAATCCGTCGACTTTAGAAATCGTGAGGGTTCGAGTCCCTCTATCCCCAAAAAGGCCCGTTTGATTCCCCAATTATTTAATCCGATCCTCTCTTTTCGTTTCGTTAGCGGTTTAAAATTCGTTATGTTTTTCAATCATTCTACTCTTTTACAAATGGATCTGATTGGAAATTTTTTTTTTCTTATTACAATATTTGTGATATATATGATACGCGTACAAATGAACATCTTTGAGGAAGGTATCCCCACTTCCAATTTGAATGATTAACAATACATATCATTTCTTGTACTGTATTAAAACTTATAAAGTTTTTCTTTTTGAAGATCCAAGAAATTACAGGGTCTGGATAAAGCTTTGTAAGACTTTTTTTGTCTTTTTAATTGACATAAACTCAAGTTATCTATTAAAATAAGGACGATGCACGGATAATGGTCGGGATAGCTCAGCTGGTAGAGCAGAGGACTGAAAATCCTCGTGTCACCAGTTCAAATCTGGTTCCTGGCACATGATTTATTTGTATGAGTATCCGTTTTACAAATGAATTGATATGGGTCAACATACATATTCATTACTAGTCTATATCATGATAGATACTTATCTATCTAGGTGTCTGAGAATATACCCTTTCTAGAATTATAGAATAGATGAGTAAAGAGTATGTCTATAAAATCTGTAAAATAAAAAAAAATTAGATTTGACTTCCTTTTCTTTTTTATTTGTTCATACGGTGTCTCTTACCGTTCAAAAACAATGTTAATACTTTAGATATTTAATACTTCATACATATTAAAATAGAAAGGTTAAATTAATTGGTTGAAAGACTCAAAGGTATAGTCTCGCGGAGTTGAAAGGTGGGAATAACCAAGATTCATTTCAGATACAGTACAAATAAAATCCAAGCCCTCCTCTCATTTCGTTGTCTTTTCTTTTCATATTCTATTTCTTCATTTCCTCCTATGTGACTTTGTCGAACTCATTTAAGTTTTGTGCGTTGGTACATAGTTCATGATGCGAAACTCTTTTAGGTCATCCTAATACTAATTGTATTTTTTTAATTGTCTTGTTTTTTTTTTATTTATCCTTTTTATTTCTATTTTTTATTGTTTCTATT
>JARPSG010000519.1:0-5000 GCA_029955605.1 Quercus engelmannii
ATACGTTAATGTAATAACGTAAAGAAGTCAACCCCACTTGTTAGAACAGCTTCCATTGAGTCTCTGCACCTATCCTTTTTTATTCTTGCTTTCTTCTGAACCCTTATTTGTTTTCGTAAAATAGGATTTGGCTCAGGATTGCCCATTTTTAATTCCAGGGTTTCTCTGAATTTGAAAGTTATCACTTGGTAAGTTTCCATACCAAGGCTCAATCCAATTAAGTCCGTAGCGTCTACCAATTTCGCCATATCCCCCATTTTTGTTTTGTTGTTTTAAGATTAGGATCTCATTATGATGTCCTTCCTCGCTTTTTTCCTTTTTCTTTCATTTATGCCGGAATCTTTGAATTTATTAGATACCAATTCCTATATCGAAAAGTGTTTACTCCTATTTTTTTATTGTTTATCTCATTTCATCTCTATCGAAGATCCAGAGTTGATCCAATCAGAAATGATTCTATCATTTCTGTATCCGCAATTCAATATAGATATATATTATCTATACCAATATAGATTATGTATGCCCCTCTTTCTTTTATATCATTTTTATCGTGTAATTTGAGATACTCGAACGGTCGATTCTTTTTTTTTTGTTTTATCTTTCCGAACGAAAGCGGAGGAATCTTTCATTATGATTTGGATTACGGCCTTCTCTTTTTCATTTTTTTTTATTCGTAGCCTTTACTTTTTTAATTTCCTTAAGTTAAGGCGGACCCTCTATAACATAACTAAAAATGACTAAAAAAAAGAAATTTATATTAATAAATTTCTTATTATATTATTCTATTAATTTCTAATTGATCTAACTATTTAGAATTAGAATTATTTCAAATTAGAATCTATCTAGAATTAGAATAAATAAGTAAGATTAGAATGTGTAGAATAAGATTCTAATCTAATTAGATTCCATTTCGAATATTAATCGTTATGTTCGAGAATATATTCATTCAACTATTTAATATTTATTTGAAATTCTATTCTATATTCATATTAATTATGGTATGAAAACTAAGAATGAACAATTAATAGCTAAGATCCCAGTAGTTTACTAAATCCTATGTATGTACAATTTTTGTTATGCGAGCCCGCTTAGCTCAGAGGTTAGAGCATCGCATTTGTAATGCGCTGGTCATCGGTTCGATTCCGATAGCAGGCTTTTCTTTATTTTTTTTATTTTTTTACATAATTGATATTGTGAAATCAAAGAATATTGAAAAAGCTTCGTACCCCTTTTTCCAAGAGTCACCGATCTACTATGTCGTAGGAACTTAAAATTCTAAATAAAAAATTAGAGGAGCTAGATCCCTGTATAACAAATCACGAAAAGAACCTTTAATTTTTTTTTTATAAATATACAAATCCAATACGGTCCGGATATTTATCCAATTCATCTAATTATGCTTTGTGGTAAATACTCTAGGGGATGTCGCTTCATTTATCATTTAGTTTAGTTTTAATTTAAGTTTATGAAATTTCAATAAAATAAGGAGTCTTTATGTCGCGTTACAGAGGGCCTCGTTTCAAAAAAATACGACGTCTGGGGGCTTTACCGGGACTAACTAGTAAAAGGCCTAAAGCCGGAAGCGATCTTAGAAACCAATCACGTTCCAGTAAAAAATCTCAATATCGTATTCGTTTAGAAGAAAAACAAAAATTGCGTTTTCATTATGGTCTTACAGAACGACAATTACTTAAATACGTTCGTATTGCCGGAAAAGCCAAAGGGTCAACGGGTCGGGTTTTACTACAATTACTTGAAATGCGTTTGGATAACATCCTTTTTCGATTGGGTATGCCTCGACTATTCCCAAGCCCGCCAATTAGTTAACCATAGACATATTTTAGTTAATGGTCGTATAGTAGATATACCAAGTTATCGCTGCAAACCCCAAGATATTATTACAGCGAGGGATGAACAAAAATCTAGAGCTCTGATTCAAAATTGTCTTGATTCATCCCCTCGTGATGAGGAATTACCAAAACATTTGACTTTTCACCCATTCCAATATAAAGGATTAGTCAATCAAATAATAGATAGTAAATGGGTCGGTTTGAAAATAAATGAATTGCTAGTTGTAGAATATTATTCTCGTCAGACTTAAACCTAATTAAAATAAAACAACAGGGTTCGGACACCTTTTCCCCCTTTCGCCTAAGCAAAAAGACCGACAAAAGTAAGGAATTTGATATGGGGATCTTTCCCCCATTCATGGATCACGGATCGGTAGGGAAATTTGCATTCCCTGTTGTCCACTCTTTACAGTATTTTCCGTACTAAAGAAATTAGGAATAAGGAATCTATATCAAAATCAAAGAAAGGTCTAAGGAATAATGGTATCCATTGTTATTTGCTTTGATCCATTGCTGTCAATAAGATCGGTGAATTGGTTGAAAGGTACGGAAAGAGAGGGATTCGAACCCTCGGTAAACAAAAGCCTACATAGCAGTTCCAATGCTACGCCTTCAACCACTCGGCCATCTTTCCTACATAATGATTATGGCCCCAAAACCGGGTGAATAGTGAGTCATTTCATATTCTATTTTTGAATAGGTATGCAGCGTCGATTCTAACTATAAAAATATAGAAAACGTTTCAGCAAAGAAAAAGCCTTCCTTCAAGGGCAAGGGGGGGGGATACATTTTTTGTGAAAACTGTTAAAAAAATAGATATCTATTCATTTTTGCGAAGTCACGTCTTTTTCCAATATTTATTCTTTATTACATTACAATATTTATACCAGAAGATTTAATCAATGAATTAGAACGAATCAATCGATCCATTTTTTTTATACTATGTTTCTAATGGATACGTTTCTTTTAGATCATGATTATATTTTCTTTTTTAGACTATGATTCCATATTCATAAAATTTAAGATTTATTTCCAGTTTTAGATCTTTCAATAATAACTCCTTACTCCCATGGATCTATTTCAAATTCATGAATCATCCCAGGAATTTTTCTATTTGATTGTATAGTTTATACCCACTATGTAATGCACACAACACAAAACAGATGGTTATTCTATTTTCATCATAGAATGATTATTCGAGTCTTTTTAACCTTTGGGTCATATCAATTAAACCTTCTATAATTAGCCTAATCGGTAAGATAAATTCTTTGATTCTTCAACTTCGATGAAATCGGAATAGTTCCTTTCATTCTTAGACAACTACATTTGGATTAAATTAAATCGAATCTAATCGGATTCAAATATTTTCTTCTATTGATTCCTTTCAAAAAAAACAAATAATTTGATGAATAGAAGTCTTTTTTTTAATGATTCTTTTTTATGTTATTTCGTACTGTACAATTAATTCCTTTGTTTGTGGGATCATTTTCTCGCAAGAGGTAGTTAAAATAAAAAAATTATAGAATGGATTGTTACCTATGCCTAGATCTCGGATAAATGGAAATTTTATTGATAAGACCTTTTCAATTGTAGCCAATATCTTATTACGAATAATTCCGACAACTTCAGGAGAAAAAGAGGCATTCACCTATTACAGAGATGGTGCGATTTGATTTTTTTATTTACTGCTTTCAGTCTTCGGAGAAAGATACATTATTCGGGATAGAAAGAAAACAAATTTGAAATAAATCTACGCTTTTTGTAAAGGTGAAGTTTGTAAATAAAACAATTCCTTCTGTCGTGTATCCACGATTAATGCAGCCTCAGATGCTTCAATTATCAATTCTAGTATTCAGCGAAAGGTTACACACCTATCCTATGGGTTAAGTCAACCCTACTCCACGAGTACCGATAGGCAGCATAGGGGAAGAAGCACTACGCCTAGGAATCAACAATACGAAAACTTTGTTATAAATTATACCTTTTCTTTGTCGGGATCGGGACTAAGAAGAATGGTTGGGACAACAAACATCCATCTCGTTCGTATTTTGGATACCCGTATAACCATCGAAGACTGTTGAAGTGACTAATTCCTGGAAATTGAGGGGTGTTAAGGACAAAGAAATTGTTAGAGTTATCATTTTTATAAGGTACTTGATGTTAAGAAAAGATCTTTTACAGGAAGGTTGGCTAGAAATTTCTTGTAAAAACACTAGCCCCCTTCGGTTCATAATGAAATTATTTCAATCTTTTTTGATTCCAGATATTCTTCTCATTATGCACATAAAAATCAAAAAAGGAGGAGCCGTATGAGATGAAAATCTCACGTACGGTTCTGGAACGGAGATTCTTTGAATCGAATGACGACCGTAACGGATGTCAGCTCAATCCGAAGGAAATTATGCGGAAGCTTTACAGAATTATTATGAAGCTATGCGACTAGAAATTGATCCCTATGATAGAAGTTATATACTCTATAACATAGGCCTTATCCATACAAGGAACGGAGAACATACGAAAGCTTTGGAATATTATTTTAGGGCGCTAGAACGAAACCCGTTCTTACCACAAGCTTTTAATAATATGGCCGTGATCTGTCATTACGTGCGACTATCTCCACTATAGAAAGAAAAAAAAAGGAAAGAAAGAGAAAAAAAATGCGCGAATAAATACTCGAAAATAGGCTTTCTACATATCATAGGTATCGTCCAAAACAACGATTTTTATCAGCTGTAGCAAAGAAAAAGAAAGAAACTTCGTAGAAGTCGAAGTAGGAAGTAATAGGTATGCCTAGATCCTTTAGTCTATGGATAAAGAAAGGGTCTAATTGACAGAAAAAGCACCGTAAAGATCAATTAAGTGAGATTTTGGTCCGATACAATAAGAACTGCTTACTTATGTAACGATAGGAAATAAAAGTTAGGAATCAACTTATGTAATAGAGTCGATCCCCTAAAGTATTGAGCAGCGGTGTAGAATCAGATCCCAAAGATAGTAAGTCTTTTCTTCCTTATCAAAGAAAAGACTTTTTCAAAAATTCTATATCTATATAAATTTATATATGAAACCGAGATAGTTACCTTTCAGAAAACTCTAATGATAGCGGAAAGACCTATGTTTTATTCTTCTGAAGGTGGGAGAAAAGATAAA
>JARPSG010000519.1:17500-22500 GCA_029955605.1 Quercus engelmannii
GATAAAAAGATTTTTTTTACTTGTTTCTCTAACTCAATTCTTAGAGAAAAAAAAACAATTTTCAATAACTTGTTGATCCCTATCCCTCTTCCCAGATTTCCAGATTTATCGTTTTTTTTTTGCATTTCCGAGCTTAGTGTAAGATAAAAATATGTCTATCTAATCTTAACAAAATGAATGAATCAATGAATGAAAGTGGAAGAAATGGAGTTTCATTGCCCTTTCTGGTCTCGCGGACCAATCACTCCCCGAAAGGTCCTATACCTCGTATTATTTCTATTCGACCTATTTTTTTTTAATATTTACTTTTTAATAGAAATATCGATTTATAATGAATATCAATTTATTCGTATATTTATTTTAGTTCTTATATTTATTTGACTCTTTATATTATCGAATCTAATTATTCTATGTATAATTAATTAGAAATAGAATTGGAATAATATTTCAAAGATTTTATGAAATGGTGATTCGAATGAATGATTCATGAATATAAATATGAATCAAAACAAAAGATTCTATGGAATCATGAAAGAGGGATCTTTCCCTCAGATTTAGTCATACCATTAGATTGACAATTTCAAAAAGCTGTTCATACTATGAACATAGTATGAGGGCGGTCGGGTAAGTATGCCCCCATCGTCTAGTGGTTCAGGACATCTCTCTTTCAAGGAGGCAACGGGGATTCGACTTCCCCTGGGGGTAGGGTACTACGCAAGGAAGTTGATCATGGATTATCAATATGCCTGGAATTGATTCTTCCTGGGTCGATGCCCGAGCGGTTAATGGGGACGGACTGTAAATTCGTTGGCAATATGTCTACGCTGGTTCAAATCCAGCTCGGCCCAATAATTCACCGATCCACCATGAAATGAATAACCCATTTGTTGTTCCCCAGAAAGGCCTAATCGGAATACGGAAGACTAAATAAAAGTGAGATTTTCTGATATATTTTTACCGCTGTTCATTTGCTCTATTTATTTTTTCCACAAATTCAGATCTTGTTTGCTAATGATCCATCTAGATTCATATAAGGATCCGGAGGTATAAAGTCTAAGGTAAAGAATAAAATAAAGAATAAAGAAAAAAACTCTTTTTTTTTTTCATTGAAAGTGAAAGATTGATTCGATTATCAATCAATTTCTAAAAAACGAAAGGATTACTAACAATTTGCGAGACGCTCCCACTAAAGTGCATATCCATGTGGATATCAAATATATCATGCGGATTTATGTTACAATACGACTATTCTAATCTAAATAAAATAGAAAGGGTTTGAATGAAATCATAAGAATATGTATGATGTATACTTTATTTGCTTGGGATTGTAGTTCAATTGGTCAGAGCACCGCCCTGTCAAGGCGGAAGCTGCGGGTTCGAGCCCCGTCAGTCCCGACGGATCCAAATACAATAAAAAAAAATACATCAATTCATCTCTTCGTTTTCTTTGAAAGGGAGAACAAATAGCAGAATTTCATTCCCCTTGGGAATGCTCTCTTATTTTATTTATTTTTTCCTTTCACATTTCTCATCAAAGAAATACGGGAATTCCCATTTATTCAACTAGTACCGATTGAAGGGCGAAAGGCATATGTAAATTAGTACAATTATTGGTAGAAGCATATTCAGGATTCCAAGAGATACCGTACGGAGTCCGTCTTTTTCGATTATTCCCGATCTGTGTAATGTAATAGAGTACTATATGTTTCAAGTAGGACATACAAAATCAAATTTAACATAGTAACCTTGATATAATACTTTTAAGATTAAAGGTATATCCCTTTCTATTTCTAACTACGATTTTGTGTAACCTCAATTACTAATTTCAATTAGTAATGCGAATTTGAAACAATTTATCTCATTCAACTTTCACACTGAATTTTTGATATATGTGCATCCTGTAATTAATCCAAGGAAATAGTATATTAATAATAGTATATTAATAAAATAAAAAGAAAGCTCAAAAAAGAAGGATCCCATCTCTCTTTCTCTCTTAGCGAGGGCTATCTCTCTTAGTGAGAGTGAGGGAATGAATAATCTTTTTTAAGTTTAAGGGTCCTGCCGAAGAAAGAACAGGGTTTTTAATGAATTTGATGGAATACTATATTTTTTTATACCCCGTCTTTCCTTATTATATATTATACTTATACTTCTTTGTTTTCCAAGAAGATTAGATCATTAAAGATTAAAGGGAGGTTCGAGCTTACCTTTTTACATTTTGCTTCTATTGTTTATTTTATTGGGTTTTTTATAACCAATGTAAGTAAGTGTAAAGGAGGTCATATGATATCTCATCAGATGCTTAAGGGGGGGCGTACTTTATAGAAACTGTAGTTTATAGAAACTAAAGAGTGGAATAGAATGATAAATAACGTAAAAGAATTATCGATCGGATTCATAATCCGAATTGCAATTCGGTATGGATAAAGGATCTTCCTATGTTATACTATTTAATTCTCGACGATGAATCAATTAATTTGACAGCTCAGATATTGTTATTCATAATATTGATCTGATTCGATATCATCGAGATGTAATTCATACCATTGAATATTGCATTTACAGGCGAAAGGTTTATCAGCTCTATGGGATTAAATCCCGAGTTATTTCAAATTAAATAAAAATGAAACGATGAGATTATGGAAGTAAATATTCTCGCATTTATTGCTACTGCACTGTTCATTCTAGTTCCGACTGCTTTTTTACTTATAATATACGTAAAAAACGGTCAGTCAAAATGATTAATTTGACTTAAACTTGACTGTTTCGTTCTTATCAATGATTGAAAAGAAAAAATAAAAATTAAAAGTATTCCAATTTCATGTCTTAAATGAAACAAGCGGACTAGAATTATCAGTATGGTAGAAAGATTCATATATTTCTTTCTACCATACTTATTATATTATTGTAGTATATAAAGTTTTACTGTATAAAGATAGAGGTTTAATATAGATCAATCCACAATATCTATCTTCATAGATATCAATTACATATAGATATAAATTCCATACATCTATGTACATAGCGTACCAATTCTATTTCTTTGCTTTATCTATTTAATTTGTGTTGATTGCAATTATCAATATAAAAAAATAGAAGGGCAACTCTTACTCTTACGGTTCTAATTCCTAGAATTTATGATTCTTTTCAATATGAGAATCCTGGTATCCACCGAAAGAATCAAATCGATGAAGTAAAAAAAAGTATAGGCGTATATTAATAAACGAGAATCACATAATTTTTTTTTTAGCATTCCGAATAAATAATTGATTGAGCAGTTGACAGATGATCCGGGGGTTCGGTTCCATGGGGAACCTCTTTGGATTTCGAAAAGGATTAGTAAAGCGCACTCATTTTTATTTTTAACGCTTGAACCGTGATATGAAATGAGTTCAATAAAGCAAGCATAGCATAAATCGAATTTCTAAAATAATACAACAAATAATAAAGCAAGCGGTAACGCGCAATATGTGACTTGCCCAAGGCAATATTTTATTATGTGGAGTATTTCGTTGGACAACCACTATGTCTATGTTGTTTCCCATAGAGAGTCTGTATCCACTTAATAACATAACCATTTTCTCTTTGAACAGTAAAAATAAAAAAAAAAAGAGGTGGAAACCAAAAACAAATAAAAAAAGTAAAATAAAAAGGGCTTTGCAGAACGGTCTATAAAACAATTGATATGGGTTGAGTTTGATTCCTCAACTCAATTAGTAGTACCTCTAGAGTCCACTTCTACCCCATACTACGAGTGAAAGAGAAAATGTAAAGACTACCATTAAAGCAGCCCAAGCGAGACTTACTATATCCATGTGAATTATATCCCCTATCTCCATAAATATGAAGGAATTATTCCATTACCCTTCCCTAATCATTATTATGTTCACTAATCACTAATAATAGTGGAATCGCTGGCGCGGAGTCAAAAGTGAAGTGGATTATGACCCAACACCATTGATGAAACAATTCACTAAACTCACAATTCTAACCGGTTTTTATATTATATGATTTAGATCGGAAAACGGTAAGAACAAGCAAAATACGTGGATACGCCTTTAGAAGTTTCAGGGGAATGTTACTAACATGTAGGAATAATAATACCTAGTCTTTCTTTTGTTGACCTTCATTTCATTATCATTAAGTAAAAAGTATAAAAAAATAGAGTCAAGATAGATCACTATCTATCACATATCCCTATTTCTCATTTTATCCAATCCTTACGTTACGTCTCTCGCTTGTCTCTGCGAAATAATGGGACGATAGTCTATTACATTATTGACTGGGGTAGGGGTTACAGAAAAGAAAGAATTTCTTCTTGTACTTTCTTTATAACTTTATAAAAGAATAATAAGTAAAAATAATATAATATATAAGTAAAAGTCGATTATCTATTCAATTATATCATATTAAATTGATTGCCGGAGCACTTAGAGAATTTCATGAGTCTGTATACAAACATACAAACAAAGTATCTTTCGACTTTTCCGCAACGAATAATTCCATTCCCCGTTCGTCTATCCAAATAAATTCAAGATTCAATTAATAAGCATTAGTAATAGAAGAGTTGTCATATCAAGATTTAACGATCCCTTTTCAATATTCACTAATATAATCTTTCCGCAAGGATTTACATCATTTTAGAGAACAGAACCGACGGAGATGCTTATAGAATCAAGCAAGTATCAAGAGGACTCTCCCCCCCCTTACTTCTGCTGGAAAAGTTTGTTAAGTTATATCAGCAAAATAGAATAAGGTACGCCGATTTTTTTTGTTGATTAGGCGACACCCAGATTTGAACTGGGGAAAAAGGATTTGCAGTCCCCCGCCTTACCGCTCGGCCATGTCGCCAAAACGGTACAAAAAAATATATGAAAATATTCCACTTTTTTTTTTCGGGGGGGGGGGGTATTCGTTTTTGTACTTGTATCTGGAATCCTCTTTTATTTAATAATCCCCTTTCCTAAAAAAAAAAATAAATACTTACCTTTCTCTTTGGA
>JARPSG010000519.1:27500-29543 GCA_029955605.1 Quercus engelmannii
CTAGTTCTACCTCGTGAAAAAAAAAAGACTTCTTTTGTGGAATTAACCACTCCCTTTCTTTTACTTTATAAAGAAATGAAATTATGTTTATTAAAATAAGCAAATTCTGTTATGTCATGGTTGCAGGAGCCTATCCATCGCATAGAGGCTTTAAGGACATCGTGGCATAACCGTCGAGGCAAAGTAGGGACCTAAAAGATCGAATGTAATGATACATAGACAAGTAAATCCCTTATGAATTCCAAGGTACTTCTTTACTTTAATTGAATGAAATTAAGAATTAAGTAAGGGTATCTCTCATTCGAAGGGGCGTAGACTACTCAAGAATTTTACATTTCATTGATTTTACGTCGTAATTTCTAATTGAATAAAAAATTCATAAAATAAAATCGAAATCTACAAAAAGAAAAAAAAAAAATGAATTAATGAAATGTTGCTTGGTCTAAATTGGAAACTTGAGTAAAGAGTAGATCTTTTCTTTTTTTTTTGGGGGGGGGTTCCGTTTTATAGATAAAGAAAATAAAGTGGAAACTCCTTTCTTTATCTTTAGTTGGTGTAACTACTTGAGCCGGATGAAAGGAAACTTTCACGTCCGATTTTGAAGGGGGATATCCTATAGGATCCTACCCAAATTTTTCTTTTGCTAGGCCCATAGCTAAAAAACCTACTTTCTTACGATTACGAGGTTCATTCGAATATGAAATCCAATCCTGGAAATACAGCATCCCACTTTTCTTTACTACCCAAGGCTTCGATGCATTTCGAAATCGAGAAATGTCTACTGGAGCAGGTGCTATACGAGAACAATTAGCCGATCTGGATTTGCGAATTATTATAGATTATTCGTTGGTAGAATGGAAAGAATTAGGGGAAGAAGGGCCCCCGGGTAATGAGTGGGAAAATAGAAAGGTTGGAAGAAGAAAGGATTTTTTGGTTAGACGCATCGAAATAGCTAAGCATTTTATTCGAACAAATATAGAACCAGAATGGATGGTTTTATGTCTATTACCAGTTCTTCCTCCCGAGTTGAGACCGATCATTCAGATAGACGGGGGTAAACTAATGAGCTCGGATATTAATGAACTTTATAGAAGAGTTATTTATCGGAACAATACTCTTATCGATTTATTAGCAACAAGTAGATCGACACCGGGGGAATTAGTAATGTGTCAGGAGAAATTGGTACAAGAAGCTGTGGATACACTTCTTGATAATGGAATCCGCGGACAACCAATGAGGGACGGTCATAATAAGGTTTACAAGTCGTTTTCGGATGTAATTGAAGGCAAAGAGGGAAGATTTCGTGAGACTCTGCTTGGCAAACGGGTGGATTATTCGGGTCGTTCTGTCATTGTCGTGGGTCCCTCCCTTTCATTACATCAATGTGGATTGCCTCGCGAAATAGCAATAGAACTTTTCCAGCCATTTGTAATTCGTGGTCTAATTAGACAACATCGTGCTTCGAACATGGGAGTTGCTAAGAGTAAAATTCGGGAAAAAGAGTCAATTGTATGGGAAATACTTCAGGAAGTTATGCAGGGGCACCCCATATTGCTGAATAGAGCACCTACTCTGCATAGATTAGGCATACAGGCATTCCACCCCATTTTAGTGGAAGGGCGCGCTATTTGTTTACATCCATTAGTTTGTAAGGGATTCAATGCGGATTTTGATGGGGATCAAATGGCGGTTCATGTACCTTTATCTTTGGAGGCTCAAGTGGAGGCTCGTTTACTTATGTTTTCTCATATGAATCTATTGTCTCCATCTATTGGGAATCCAATTTCCCTACCAACCCAAGATATGCTTATTGGGCTCTATGTATTAACGAGCGGGAATCGCCGAGGTATTTGTGCAAATAGGTATAATCCATGTAATCGCATAAATTATCAAAATGAAAAAATGGATGCCAATAGCTATAAGTATACGAAAGAAAAAGAACCCTTTTTTTGTAATTCCTATGATGCAATTGGGGCTTATCGTCAGAAAAGAATCAATTTAGATAGTACTTTATGGCTCCGGTGGCAACTAGACCAACGCGTT
>JARPSG010000052.1:0-178457 GCA_029955605.1 Quercus engelmannii
GAAAGAAATGCAATATTCTTCAGAAAAGAAAAAAAAAAAAAAAAACTCGTACCGATTTTGTACGAAAATGCCCCCGGGTCCGATTGGTCATGAATTTTGACTTGAATCAAAAGTCGGCATGTGTGCATGACAACTTGCAGATAGTACCTTAACAGTTCCAGGAAAGAAATGCAATATTCTTCAGAAAAGAAAAAAAAAAAAAAAAAACTCGTACCGATTTTGTACGAAAATGCTCCCGGGTCCGATTGGTCATGAATTTTGACTTGAATCAAATGTCGGCATGTGTGCATGACAACTTACAGATAGTACCTTAACAGGTCCAGGAAAGAAATGCAATATTCTTCAGAAAAGAAAAAAAACTCGTACCTATTTTGTACGAAAATGCCCCCCGGGTCCGATTGGTCATGAATTTTGACTTGAATCAAATGTCGGCATGTGTGCATGACAACTTGCAGATAGTACCTTAACAGTTCCAGGAAAGAAATGCAATATTCTTCAGAAAAGAAAAAAAAAAAAAAAAAACTCGTACCGATTTTGTACGAAAAGGGTCCGATTGGTCATGAATTTTGACTTGAATCAAATGTCGGCATGTGTGCATGACAACTTACAGATAGTACCTTAACAGGTCCAGGAAAGAAATGCAATATTCTTCAGAAAAGAAAAAAAAAAAAAAAAACTCGTACCGATTTTGTACGAAAATGCCCCCGGGTCCGATTGGTCATGAATTTTGACTTGAATCAAAAGTCGGCATGTGTGCATGACAACTTGCAGATAGTACCTTAACAGTTCCAGGAAAGAAATGCAATATTCTTCAGAAAAGAAAAAAAAAAAAAAAAAAAAACTCGTACCGATTTTGTACGAAAATGCTCCCGGGTCCGATTGGTCATGAATTTTGACTTGAATCAAATGTCGGCATGTGTGCATGACAACTTACAGATAGTACCTTAACAGGTCCAGGAAAGAAATGCAATATTCTTCAGAAAAGAAAAAAAAAAAAAAAAAAACTCGTACCGATTTTGTACGAAAATGCCCCCGGGTCCGATTGGTCATGAATTTTGACTTGAATCAAAAGTCGGCATGTGTGCATGACAACTTGCAGATAGTACCTTAACAGTTCCAGGAAAGAAATGCAATATTCTTCAGAAAAGAAAAAAAAAAAAAAAAAAAACTCGTACCGATTTTGTACGAAAATGCTCCCGGGTCCGATTGGTCATGAATTTTGACTTGAATCAAATGTCGGCATGTGTGCATGACAACTTACAGATAGTACCTTAACAGTTCCAGGAAAGAAATGCAATATTCTTCAGAAAAGAAAAAAAAAAAAAAAACTCGTACCGATTTTGTACGAAAATGCCCCCGGGTCCGATTGGTCATGAATTTTGACTTGAATCAAAAGTCGGCATGTGTGCATGACAACTTGCAGATAGTACCTTAACAGTTCCAGGAAAGAAATGCAATATTCTTCAGAAAAGAAAAAAAAAAAAAAAAAAAACTCCTACCGATTTTGTACGAAAATGCTCCCGGGTCCGATTGGTCATGAATTTTGACTTGAATCAAATGTCGGCATGTGTGCATGACAACTTACAGATAGTACCTTAACAGGTCCAGGAAAGAAATGCAATATTCTTCAGAAAAGAAAAAAAACTCGTACCTATTTTGTACGAAAATGCCCCCGGGTCCGATTGGTCATGAATTTTGACTTGAATCAAATGTCGGCATGTGTGCATGACAACTTGCAGATAGTACCTTAACAGTTCCAGGAAAGAAATGCAATATTCTTCAGAAAAGAAAAAAAAAAAAAAAAAACTCGTACCGATTTTGTACGAAAATGCTCCCGGGTCCGATTGGTCATGAATTTTGACTTGAATCAAATGTCGGCATGTGTGCATGACAACTTACAGATAGTACCTTAACAGGTCCAGGAAAGAAATGCAATATTCTTCAGAAAAGAAAAAAAAAAAAAAAAAACTCGTACCGATTTTGTACGAAAATGCCCCCGGGTCCGATTGGTCATGAATTTTGACTTGAATCAAAAGTCGGCATGTGTGCATGACAACTTGCAGATAGTACCTTAACAGTTCCAGGAAAGAAATGCAATATTCTTCAGAAAAGAAAAAAAAAAAAAAAAAAAAAACTCGTACCGATTTTGTACGAAAATGCTCCCGGGTCCGATTGGTCATGAATTTTGACTTGAATCAAATGTCGGCATGTGTGCATGACAACTTACAGATAGTACCTTAACAGGTCCAGGAAAGAAATGCAATATTCTTCAGAAAAGAAAAAAAAAAAAAAAAAAAAACTCGTACCGATTTTGTACGAAAATGCCCCCGGGTCCGATTGGTCATGAATTTTGACTTGAATCAAAAGTCGGCATGTGTGCATGACAACTTGCAGATAGTACCTTAACAGTTCCAGGAAAGAAATGCAATATTCTTCAGAAAAGAAAAAAAAAAAAAAAAAAAAAACTCGTACCGATTTTGTACGAAAATGCCCCCGGGTCCGATTGGTCATGAATTTTGACTTGAATCAAAAGTCGGCATGTGTGCATGACAACTTGCAGATAGTACCTTAACAGTTCCAGGAAAGAAATGCAATATTCTTCAGAAAAGAAAAAAAAAAAAAAAAAACTCGTACCGATTTTGTACGAAAATGCTCCCCGGGTCCGATTGGTCATGAATTTTGACTTGAATCAAATGTCGGCATGTGTGCATGACAACTTACAGATAGTACCTTAACAGGTCCAGGAAAGAAATGCAATATTCTTCAGAAAAGAAAAAAAAAAAAAAAAAACTCGTACCGATTTTGTACGAAAATGCCCCCGGGTCCGATTGGTCATGAATTTTGACTTGAATCAAAAGTCGGCATGTGTGCATGACAACTTGCAGATAGTACCTTAACAGTTCCAGGAAAGAAATGCAATATTCTTCAGAAAAGAAAAAAAAAAAAAAAAAAAAAACTCGTACCGATTTTGTACGAAAATGCTCCCCGGGTCCGATTGGTCATGAATTTTGACTTGAATCAAATGTCGGCATGTGTGCATGACAACTTACAGATAGTACCTTAACAGGTCCAGGAAAGAAATGCAATATTCTTCAGAAAAGAAAAAAAAAAAAAAAAAAACTCGTACCGATTTTGTACGAAAATGCCCCCGGGTCCGATTGGTCATGAATTTTGACTTGAATCAAAAGTCGGCATGTGTGCATGACAACTTGCAGATAGTACCTTAACAGTTCCAGGAAAGAAATGCAATATTCTTCAGAAAAGAAAAAAAAAAAAAAAAAAAAACTCGTACCGATTTTGTACGAAAATGCCCCCGGGTCCGATTGGTCATGAATTTTGACTTGAATCAAAAGTCGGCATGTGTGCATGACAACTTGCAGATAGTACCTTAACAGTTCCAGGAAAGAAATGCAATATTCTTCAGAAAAGAAAAAAAAAAAAAAAAAAAACTCCTACCGATTTTGTACGAAAATGCTCCCGGGTCCGATTGGTCATGAATTTTGACTTGAATCAAATGTCGGCATGTGTGCATGACAACTTACAGATAGTACCTTAACAGTTCCAGGAAAGAAATGCAATATTCTTCAGAAAAGAAAAAAAAAAAAAAAAACTCGTACCGATTTTGTACGAAAATGCCCCCGGGTCCGATTGGTCATGAATTTTGACTTGAATCAAAAGTCGGCATGTGTGCATGACAACTTGCAGATAGTACCTTAACAGTTCCAGGAAAGAAATGCAATATTCTTCAGAAAAGAAAAAAAAAAAAAAAAAAAACTCGTACCGATTTTGTACGAAAATGCTCCCGGGTCCGATTGGTCATGAATTTTGACTTGAATCAAATGTCGGCATGTGTGCATGACAACTTACAGATAGTACCTTAACAGGTCCAGGAAAGAAATGCAATATTCTTCAGAAAAGAAAAAAAAAAAAAAAAAAACTCGTACCGATTTTGTACGAAAATGCCCCCGGGTCCGATTGGTCATGAATTTTGACTTGAATCAAAAGTCGGCATGTGTGCATGACAACTTGCAGATAGTACCTTAACAGTTCCAGGAAAGAAATGCAATATTCTTCAGAAAAGAAAAAAAAAAAAAAAAAAAACTCGTACCGATTTTGTACGAAAATGCTCCCGGGTCCGATTGGTCATGAATTTTGACTTGAATCAAATGTCGGCATGTGTGCATGACAACTTACAGATAGTACCTTAACAGTTCCAGGAAAGAAATGCAATATTCTTCAGAAAAGAAAAAAAAAAAAAAAAACTCGTACCGATTTTGTACGAAAATGCCCCCGGGTCCGATTGGTCATGAATTTTGACTTGAATCAAAAGTCGGCATGTGTGCATGACAACTTGCAGATAGTACCTTAACAGTTCCAGGAAAGAAATGCAATATTCTTCAGAAAAGAAAAAAAAAAAAAAAAAAAACTCCTACCGATTTTGTACGAAAATGCTCCCGGGTCCGATTGGTCATGAATTTTGACTTGAATCAAATGTCGGCATGTGTGCATGACAACTTACAGATAGTACCTTAACAGGTCCAGGAAAGAAATGCAATATTCTTCAGAAAAGAAAAAAAACTCGTACCTATTTTGTACGAAAATGCCCCCGGGTCCGATTGGTCATGAATTTTGACTTGAATCAAATGTCGGCATGTGTGCATGACAACTTGCAGATAGTACCTTAACAGTTCCAGGAAAGAAATGCAATATTCTTCAGAAAAGAAAAAAAAAAAAAAAAAACTCGTACCGATTTTGTACGAAAATGCTCCCGGGTCCGATTGGTCATGAATTTTGACTTGAATCAAATGTCGGCATGTGTGCATGACAACTTACAGATAGTACCTTAACAGGTCCAGGAAAGAAATGCAATATTCTTCAGAAAAGAAAAAAAAAAAAAAAAAACTCGTACCGATTTTGTACGAAAATGCCCCCGGGTCCGATTGGTCATGAATTTTGACTTGAATCAAAAGTCGGCATGTGTGCATGACAACTTGCAGATAGTACCTTAACAGTTCCAGGAAAGAAATGCAATATTCTTCAGAAAAGAAAAAAAAAAAAAAAAAAAAACTCGTACCGATTTTGTACGAAAATGCTCCCGGGTCCGATTGGTCATGAATTTTGACTTGAATCAAATGTCGGCATGTGTGCATGACAACTTACAGATAGTACCTTAACAGGTCCAGGAAAGAAATGCAATATTCTTCAGAAAAGAAAAAAAAAAAAAAAAAAAACTCGTACCGATTTTGTACGAAAATGCCCCCGGGTCCGATTGGTCATGAATTTTGACTTGAATCAAAAGTCGGCATGTGTGCATGACAACTTGCAGATAGTACCTTAACAGTTCCAGGAAAGAAATGCAATATTCTTCAGAAAAGAAAAAAAAAAAAAAAAAAAAACTCGTACCGATTTTGTACGAAAATGCCCCCGGGTCCGATTGGTCATGAATTTTGACTTGAATCAAAAGTCGGCATGTGTGCATGACAACTTGCAGATAGTACCTTAACAGTTCCAGGAAAGAAATGCAATATTCTTCAGAAAAGAAAAAAAAAAAAAAAAAAAACTCCTACCGATTTTGTACGAAAATGCTCCCGGGTCCGATTGGTCATGAATTTTGACTTGAATCAAATGTCGGCATGTGTGCATGACAACTTACAGATAGTACCTTAACAGTTCCAGGAAAGAAATGCAATATTCTTCAGAAAAGAAAAAAAAAAAAAAAAACTCGTACCGATTTTGTACGAAAATGCCCCCGGGTCCGATTGGTCATGAATTTTGACTTGAATCAAAAGTCGGCATGTGTGCATGACAACTTGCAGATAGTACCTTAACAGTTCCAGGAAAGAAATGCAATATTCTTCAGAAAAGAAAAAAAAAAAAAAAAAAAACTCGTACCGATTTTGTACGAAAATGCTCCCGGGTCCGATTGGTCATGAATTTTGACTTGAATCAAATGTCGGCATGTGTGCATGACAACTTACAGATAGTACCTTAACAGGTCCAGGAAAGAAATGCAATATTCTTCAGAAAAGAAAAAAAAAAAAAAAAAAACTCGTACCGATTTTGTACGAAAATGCCCCCGGGTCCGATTGGTCATGAATTTTGACTTGAATCAAAAGTCGGCATGTGTGCATGACAACTTGCAGATAGTACCTTAACAGTTCCAGGAAAGAAATGCAATATTCTTCAGAAAAGAAAAAAAAAAAAAAAAAAAACTCGTACCGATTTTGTACGAAAATGCTCCCGGGTCCGATTGGTCATGAATTTTGACTTGAATCAAATGTCGGCATGTGTGCATGACAACTTACAGATAGTACCTTAACAGTTCCAGGAAAGAAATGCAATATTCTTCAGAAAAGAAAAAAAAAAAAAAAAACTCGTACCGATTTTGTACGAAAATGCCCCCGGGTCCGATTGGTCATGAATTTTGACTTGAATCAAAAGTCGGCATGTGTGCATGACAACTTGCAGATAGTACCTTAACAGTTCCAGGAAAGAAATGCAATATTCTTCAGAAAAGAAAAAAAAAAAAAAAAAAAACTCCTACCGATTTTGTACGAAAATGCTCCCGGGTCCGATTGGTCATGAATTTTGACTTGAATCAAATGTCGGCATGTGTGCATGACAACTTACAGATAGTACCTTAACAGGTCCAGGAAAGAAATGCAATATTCTTCAGAAAAGAAAAAAAACTCGTACCTATTTTGTACGAAAATGCCCCCGGGTCCGATTGGTCATGAATTTTGACTTGAATCAAATGTCGGCATGTGTGCATGACAACTTGCAGATAGTACCTTAACAGTTCCAGGAAAGAAATGCAATATTCTTCAGAAAAGAAAAAAAAAAAAAAAAAACTCGTACCGATTTTGTACGAAAATGCTCCCGGGTCCGATTGGTCATGAATTTTGACTTGAATCAAATGTCGGCATGTGTGCATGACAACTTACAGATAGTACCTTAACAGGTCCAGGAAAGAAATGCAATATTCTTCAGAAAAGAAAAAAAAAAAAAAAAAACTCGTACCGATTTTGTACGAAAATGCCCCCGGGTCCGATTGGTCATGAATTTTGACTTGAATCAAAAGTCGGCATGTGTGCATGACAACTTGCAGATAGTACCTTAACAGTTCCAGGAAAGAAATGCAATATTCTTCAGAAAAGAAAAAAAAAAAAAAAAAAAACTCGTACCGATTTTGTACGAAAATGCTCCCGGGTCCGATTGGTCATGAATTTTGACTTGAATCAAATGTCGGCATGTGTGCATGACAACTTACAGATAGTACCTTAACAGGTCCAGGAAAGAAATGCAATATTCTTCAGAAAAGAAAAAAAACTCGTACCTATTTTGTACGAAAATGCCCCCGGGTCCGATTGGTCATGAATTTTGACTTGAATCAAATGTCGGCATGTGTGCATGACAACTTACAGATAGTACCTTAACAGGTCCAGGAAAGAAATGCAATATTCTTCAGAAAAGAAAAAAAAAAAAAAAAAACTCGTACCGATTTTGTACGAAAATGCCCCCGGGTCCGATTGGTCATGAATTTTGACTTGAATCAAAAGTCGGCATGTGTGCATGACAACTTGCAGATAGTACCTTAACAGTTCCAGGAAAGAAATGCAATATTCTTCAGAAAAGAAAAAAAAAAAAAAAAAAAACTCGTACCGATTTTGTACGAAAATGCTCCCGGGTCCGATTGGTCATGAATTTTGACTTGAATCAAATGTCGGCATGTGTGCATGACAACTTACAGATAGTACCTTAACAGGTCCAGGAAAGAAATGCAATATTCTTCAGAAAAGAAAAAAAAAAAAAAAAAAACTCGTACCGATTTTGTACGAAAATGCCCCCGGGTCCGATTGGTCATGAATTTTGACTTGAATCAAAAGTCGGCATGTGTGCATGACAACTTGCAGATAGTACCTTAACAGTTCCAGGAAAGAAATGCAATATTCTTCAGAAAAGAAAAAAAAAAAAAAAAAAAAACTCGTACCGATTTTGTACGAAAATGCCCCCGGGTCCGATTGGTCATGAATTTTGACTTGAATCAAAAGTCGGCATGTGTGCATGACAACTTGCAGATAGTACCTTAACAGTTCCAGGAAAGAAATGCAATATTCTTCAGAAAAGAAAAAAAAAAAAAAAAAAAACTCCTACCGATTTTGTACGAAAATGCTCCCGGGTCCGATTGGTCATGAATTTTGACTTGAATCAAATGTCGGCATGTGTGCATGACAACTTACAGATAGTACCTTAACAGTTCCAGGAAAGAAATGCAATATTCTTCAGAAAAGAAAAAAAAAAAAAAAAACTCGTACCGATTTTGTACGAAAATGCCCCCGGGTCCGATTGGTCATGAATTTTGACTTGAATCAAAAGTCGGCATGTGTGCATGACAACTTGCAGATAGTACCTTAACAGTTCCAGGAAAGAAATGCAATATTCTTCAGAAAAGAAAAAAAAAAAAAAAAAAAAACTCGTACCGATTTTGTACGAAAATGCTCCCGGGTCCGATTGGTCATGAATTTTGACTTGAATCAAATGTCGGCATGTGTGCATGACAACTTACAGATAGTACCTTAACAGGTCCAGGAAAGAAATGCAATATTCTTCAGAAAAGAAAAAAAAAAAAAAAAAAACTCGTACCGATTTTGTACGAAAATGCCCCCGGGTCCGATTGGTCATGAATTTTGACTTGAATCAAAAGTCGGCATGTGTGCATGACAACTTGCAGATAGTACCTTAACAGTTCCAGGAAAGAAATGCAATATTCTTCAGAAAAGAAAAAAAAAAAAAAAAAAAACTCGTACCGATTTTGTACGAAAATGCTCCCGGGTCCGATTGGTCATGAATTTTGACTTGAATCAAATGTCGGCATGTGTGCATGACAACTTACAGATAGTACCTTAACAGTTCCAGGAAAGAAATGCAATATTCTTCAGAAAAGAAAAAAAAAAAAAAAAACTCGTACCGATTTTGTACGAAAATGCCCCCGGGTCCGATTGGTCATGAATTTTGACTTGAATCAAAAGTCGGCATGTGTGCATGACAACTTGCAGATAGTACCTTAACAGTTCCAGGAAAGAAATGCAATATTCTTCAGAAAAGAAAAAAAAAAAAAAAAAAAACTCCTACCGATTTTGTACGAAAATGCTCCCGGGTCCGATTGGTCATGAATTTTGACTTGAATCAAATGTCGGCATGTGTGCATGACAACTTACAGATAGTACCTTAACAGGTCCAGGAAAGAAATGCAATATTCTTCAGAAAAGAAAAAAAACTCGTACCTATTTTGTACGAAAATGCCCCCGGGTCCGATTGGTCATGAATTTTGACTTGAATCAAATGTCGGCATGTGTGCATGACAACTTGCAGATAGTACCTTAACAGTTCCAGGAAAGAAATGCAATATTCTTCAGAAAAGAAAAAAAAAAAAAAAAAACTCGTACCGATTTTGTACGAAAATGCTCCCGGGTCCGATTGGTCATGAATTTTGACTTGAATCAAATGTCGGCATGTGTGCATGACAACTTACAGATAGTACCTTAACAGGTCCAGGAAAGAAATGCAATATTCTTCAGAAAAGAAAAAAAAAAAAAAAAAACTCGTACCGATTTTGTACGAAAATGCCCCCGGGTCCGATTGGTCATGAATTTTGACTTGAATCAAAAGTCGGCATGTGTGCATGACAACTTGCAGATAGTACCTTAACAGTTCCAGGAAAGAAATGCAATATTCTTCAGAAAAGAAAAAAAAAAAAAAAAAAAACTCGTACCGATTTTGTACGAAAATGCTCCCGGGTCCGATTGGTCATGAATTTTGACTTGAATCAAATGTCGGCATGTGTGCATGACAACTTACAGATAGTACCTTAACAGGTCCAGGAAAGAAATGCAATATTCTTCAGAAAAGAAAAAAAACTCGTACCTATTTTGTACGAAAATGCCCCCGGGTCCGATTGGTCATGAATTTTGACTTGAATCAAATGTCGGCATGTGTGCATGACAACTTACAGATAGTACCTTAACAGGTCCAGGAAAGAAATGCAATATTCTTCAGAAAAGAAAAAAAAAAAAAAAAAACTCGTACCGATTTTGTACGAAAATGCCCCCGGGTCCGATTGGTCATGAATTTTGACTTGAATCAAAAGTCGGCATGTGTGCATGACAACTTGCAGATAGTACCTTAACAGTTCCAGGAAAGAAATGCAATATTCTTCAGAAAAGAAAAAAAAAAAAAAAAAAAACTCCTACCGATTTTGTACGAAAATGCTCCCGGGTCCGATTGGTCATGAATTTTGACTTGAATCAAATGTCGGCATGTGTGCATGACAACTTACAGATAGTACCTTAACAGGTCCAGGAAAGAAATGCAATATTCTTCAGAAAAGAAAAAAAACTCGTACCTATTTTGTACGAAAATGCCCCCGGGTCCGATTGGTCATGAATTTTGACTTGAATCAAATGTCGGCATGTGTGCATGACAACTTGCAGATAGTACCTTAACAGTTCCAGGAAAGAAATGCAATATTCTTCAGAAAAGAAAAAAAAAAAAAAAAAACTCGTACCGATTTTGTACGAAAATGCTCCCGGGTCCGATTGGTCATGAATTTTGACTTGAATCAAATGTCGGCATGTGTGCATGACAACTTACAGATAGTACCTTAACAGGTCCAGGAAAGAAATGCAATATTCTTCAGAAAAGAAAAAAAAAAAAAAAAAACTCGTACCGATTTTGTACGAAAATGCCCCCGGGTCCGATTGGTCATGAATTTTGACTTGAATCAAAAGTCGGCATGTGTGCATGACAACTTGCAGATAGTACCTTAACAGTTCCAGGAAAGAAATGCAATATTCTTCAGAAAAGAAAAAAAAAAAAAAAAAAAACTCGTACCGATTTTGTACGAAAATGCTCCCGGGTCCGATTGGTCATGAATTTTGACTTGAATCAAATGTCGGCATGTGTGCATGACAACTTACAGATAGTACCTTAACAGGTCCAGGAAAGAAATGCAATATTCTTCAGAAAAGAAAAAAAACTCGTACCTATTTTGTACGAAAATGCCCCCGGGTCCGATTGGTCATGAATTTTGACTTGAATCAAATGTCGGCATGTGTGCATGACAACTTACAGATAGTACCTTAACAGGTCCAGGAAAGAAATGCAATATTCTTCAGAAAAGAAAAAAAAAAAAAAAAAACTCGTACCGATTTTGTACGAAAATGCCCCCGGGTCCGATTGGTCATGAATTTTGACTTGAATCAAAAGTCGGCATGTGTGCATGACAACTTGCAGATAGTACCTTAACAGTTCCAGGAAAGAAATGCAATATTCTTCAGAAAAGAAAAAAAAAAAAAAAAAAAACTCGTACCGATTTTGTACGAAAATGCTCCCGGGTCCGATTGGTCATGAATTTTGACTTGAATCAAATGTCGGCATGTGTGCATGACAACTTACAGATAGTACCTTAACAGGTCCAGGAAAGAAATGCAATATTCTTCAGAAAAGAAAAAAAAAAAAAAAAAAACTCGTACCGATTTTGTACGAAAATGCCCCCGGGTCCGATTGGTCATGAATTTTGACTTGAATCAAAAGTCGGCATGTGTGCATGACAACTTGCAGATAGTACCTTAACAGTTCCAGGAAAGAAATGCAATATTCTTCAGAAAAGAAAAAAAAAAAAAAAAAAAAACTCGTACCGATTTTGTACGAAAATGCCCCCGGGTCCGATTGGTCATGAATTTTGACTTGAATCAAAAGTCGGCATGTGTGCATGACAACTTGCAGATAGTACCTTAACAGTTCCAGGAAAGAAATGCAATATTCTTCAGAAAAGAAAAAAAAAAAAAAAAAAAACTCCTACCGATTTTGTACGAAAATGCTCCCGGGTCCGATTGGTCATGAATTTTGACTTGAATCAAATGTCGGCATGTGTGCATGACAACTTACAGATAGTACCTTAACAGTTCCAGGAAAGAAATGCAATATTCTTCAGAAAAGAAAAAAAAAAAAAAAAAACTCGTACCGATTTTGTACGAAAATGCCCCCGGGTCCGATTGGTCATGAATTTTGACTTGAATCAAAAGTCGGCATGTGTGCATGACAACTTGCAGATAGTACCTTAACAGTTCCAGGAAAGAAATGCAATATTCTTCAGAAAAGAAAAAAAAAAAAAAAAAAAACTCCTACCGATTTTGTACGAAAATGCTCCCGGGTCCGATTGGTCATGAATTTTGACTTGAATCAAATGTCGGCATGTGTGCATGACAACTTACAGATAGTACCTTAACAGTTCCAGGAAAGAAATGCAATATTCTTCAGAAAAGAAAAAAAAAAAAAAAAACTCGTACCGATTTTGTACGAAAATGCCCCCGGGTCCGATTGGTCATGAATTTTGACTTGAATCAAAAGTCGGCATGTGTGCATGACAACTTGCAGATAGTACCTTAACAGTTCCAGGAAAGAAATGCAATATTCTTCAGAAAAGAAAAAAAAAAAAAAAAAAAACTCGTACCGATTTTGTACGAAAATGCTCCCGGGTCCGATTGGTCATGAATTTTGACTTGAATCAAATGTCGGCATGTGTGCATGACAACTTACAGATAGTACCTTAACAGGTCCAGGAAAGAAATGCAATATTCTTCAGAAAAGAAAAAAAAAAAAAAAAAAACTCGTACCGATTTTGTACGAAAATGCCCCCGGGTCCGATTGGTCATGAATTTTGACTTGAATCAAAAGTCGGCATGTGTGCATGACAACTTGCAGATAGTACCTTAACAGTTCCAGGAAAGAAATGCAATATTCTTCAGAAAAGAAAAAAAAAAAAAAAAAAAACTCGTACCGATTTTGTACGAAAATGCTCCCGGGTCCGATTGGTCATGAATTTTGACTTGAATCAAATGTCGGCATGTGTGCATGACAACTTACAGATAGTACCTTAACAGGTCCAGGAAAGAAATGCAATATTCTTCAGAAAAGAAAAAAAAAAAAAAAAAAACTCGTACCGATTTTGTACGAAAATGCCCCCGGGTCCGATTGGTCATGAATTTTGACTTGAATCAAAAGTCGGCATGTGTGCATGACAACTTGCAGATAGTACCTTAACAGTTCCAGGAAAGAAATGCAATATTCTTCAGAAAAGAAAAAAAAAAAAAAAAAAAAACTCGTACCGATTTTGTACGAAAATGCCCCCGGGTCCGATTGGTCATGAATTTTGACTTGAATCAAAAGTCGGCATGTGTGCATGACAACTTGCAGATAGTACCTTAACAGTTCCAGGAAAGAAATGCAATATTCTTCAGAAAAGAAAAAAAAAAAAAAAAAAAACTCCTACCGATTTTGTACGAAAATGCTCCCGGGTCCGATTGGTCATGAATTTTGACTTGAATCAAATGTCGGCATGTGTGCATGACAACTTACAGATAGTACCTTAACAGTTCCAGGAAAGAAATGCAATATTCTTCAGAAAAGAAAAAAAAAAAAAAAAACTCGTACCGATTTTGTACGAAAATGCCCCCGGGTCCGATTGGTCATGAATTTTGACTTGAATCAAAAGTCGGCATGTGTGCATGACAACTTGCAGATAGTACCTTAACAGTTCCAGGAAAGAAATGCAATATTCTTCAGAAAAGAAAAAAAAAAAAAAAAAAAACTCGTACCGATTTTGTACGAAAATGCTCCCGGGTCCGATTGGTCATGAATTTTGACTTGAATCAAATGTCGGCATGTGTGCATGACAACTTACAGATAGTACCTTAACAGGTCCAGGAAAGAAATGCAATATTCTTCAGAAAAGAAAAAAAAAAAAAAAAAAACTCGTACCGATTTTGTACGAAAATGCCCCCGGGTCCGATTGGTCATGAATTTTGACTTGAATCAAAAGTCGGCATGTGTGCATGACAACTTGCAGATAGTACCTTAACAGTTCCAGGAAAGAAATGCAATATTCTTCAGAAAAGAAAAAAAAAAAAAAAAAAAACTCGTACCGATTTTGTACGAAAATGCTCCCGGGTCCGATTGGTCATGAATTTTGACTTGAATCAAATGTCGGCATGTGTGCATGACAACTTACAGATAGTACCTTAACAGGTCCAGGAAAGAAATGCAATATTCTTCAGAAAAGAAAAAAAAAAAAAAAAAACTCGTACCGATTTTGTACGAAAATGCCCCCGGGTCCGATTGGTCATGAATTTTGACTTGAATCAAAAGTCGGCATGTGTGCATGACAACTTGCAGATAGTACCTTAACAGTTCCAGGAAAGAAATGCAATATTCTTCAGAAAAGAAAAAAAAAAAAAAAAAAAACTCGTACCGATTTTGTACGAAAATGCCCCCGGGTCCGATTGGTCATGAATTTTGACTTGAATCAAAAGTCGGCATGTGTGCATGACAACTTGCAGATAGTACCTTAACAGGTCCAGGAAAGAAATGCAATATTCTTCAGAAAAGAAAAAAAAAAAAAAAAAAACTCGTACCGATTTTGTACGAAAATGCCCCCGGGTCCGATTGGTCATGAATTTTGACTTGAATCAAAAGTCGGCATGTGTGCATGACAACTTGCAGATAGTACCTTAACAGTTCCAGGAAAGAAATGCAATATTCTTCAGAAAAGAAAAAAAAAAAAAAAAAAAAACTCGTACCGATTTTGTACGAAAATGCCCCCGGGTCCGATTGGTCATGAATTTTGACTTGAATCAAAAGTCGGCATGTGTGCATGACAACTTGCAGATAGTACCTTAACAGTTCCAGGAAAGAAATGCAATATTCTTCAGAAAAGAAAAAAAAAAAAAAAAAAAACTCCTACCGATTTTGTACGAAAATGCTCCCGGGTCCGATTGGTCATGAATTTTGACTTGAATCAAATGTCGGCATGTGTGCATGACAACTTACAGATAGTACCTTAACAGTTCCAGGAAAGAAATGCAATATTCTTCAGAAAAGAAAAAAAAAAAAAAAAACTCGTACCGATTTTGTACGAAAATGCCCCCGGGTCCGATTGGTCATGAATTTTGACTTGAATCAAAAGTCGGCATGTGTGCATGACAACTTGCAGATAGTACCTTAACAGTTCCAGGAAAGAAATGCAATATTCTTCAGAAAAGAAAAAAAAAAAAAAAAAAAACTCGTACCGATTTTGTACGAAAATGCTCCCGGGTCCGATTGGTCATGAATTTTGACTTGAATCAAATGTCGGCATGTGTGCATGACAACTTACAGATAGTACCTTAACAGGTCCAGGAAAGAAATGCAATATTCTTCAGAAAAGAAAAAAAAAAAAAAAAAAAACTCGTACCGATTTTGTACGAAAATGCCCCCGGGTCCGATTGGTCATGAATTTTGACTTGAATCAAAAGTCGGCATGTGTGCATGACAACTTGCAGATAGTACCTTAACAGTTCCAGGAAAGAAATGCAATATTCTTCAGAAAAGAAAAAAAAAAAAAAAAAAAACTCGTACCGATTTTGTACGAAAATGCTCCCGGGTCCGATTGGTCATGAATTTTGACTTGAATCAAATGTCGGCATGTGTGCATGACAACTTACAGATAGTACCTTAACAGTTCCAGGAAAGAAATGCAATATTCTTCAGAAAAGAAAAAAAAAAAAAAAAACTCGTACCGATTTTGTACGAAAATGCCCCCGGGTCCGATTGGTCATGAATTTTGACTTGAATCAAAAGTCGGCATGTGTGCATGACAACTTGCAGATAGTACCTTAACAGTTCCAGGAAAGAAATGCAATATTCTTCAGAAAAGAAAAAAAAAAAAAAAAAAAACTCCTACCGATTTTGTACGAAAATGCTCCCGGGTCCGATTGGTCATGAATTTTGACTTGAATCAAATGTCGGCATGTGTGCATGACAACTTACAGATAGTACCTTAACAGGTCCAGGAAAGAAATGCAATATTCTTCAGAAAAGAAAAAAAACTCGTACCTATTTTGTACGAAAATGCCCCCGGGTCCGATTGGTCATGAATTTTGACTTGAATCAAATGTCGGCATGTGTGCATGACAACTTGCAGATAGTACCTTAACAGTTCCAGGAAAGAAATGCAATATTCTTCAGAAAAGAAAAAAAAAAAAAAAAAACTCGTACCGATTTTGTACGAAAATGCTCCCGGGTCCGATTGGTCATGAATTTTGACTTGAATCAAATGTCGGCATGTGTGCATGACAACTTACAGATAGTACCTTAACAGGTCCAGGAAAGAAATGCAATATTCTTCAGAAAAGAAAAAAAAAAAAAAAAAACTCGTACCGATTTTGTACGAAAATGCCCCCGGGTCCGATTGGTCATGAATTTTGACTTGAATCAAAAGTCGGCATGTGTGCATGACAACTTGCAGATAGTACCTTAACAGTTCCAGGAAAGAAATGCAATATTCTTCAGAAAAGAAAAAAAAAAAAAAAAAAAACTCGTACCGATTTTGTACGAAAATGCTCCCGGGTCCGATTGGTCATGAATTTTGACTTGAATCAAATGTCGGCATGTGTGCATGACAACTTACAGATAGTACCTTAACAGGTCCAGGAAAGAAATGCAATATTCTTCAGAAAAGAAAAAAAACTCGTACCTATTTTGTACGAAAATGCCCCCGGGTCCGATTGGTCATGAATTTTGACTTGAATCAAATGTCGGCATGTGTGCATGACAACTTACAGATAGTACCTTAACAGGTCCAGGAAAGAAATGCAATATTCTTCAGAAAAGAAAAAAAAAAAAAAAAAACTCGTACCGATTTTGTACGAAAATGCTCCCGGGTCCGATTGGTCATGAATTTTGACTTGAATCAAATGTCGGCATGTGTGCATGACAACTTACAGATAGTACCTTAACAGGTCCAGGAAAGAAATGCAATATTCTTCAGAAAAGAAAAAAAAAAAAAAAAAACTCGTACCGATTTTGTACGAAAATGCCCCCGGGTCCGATTGGTCATGAATTTTGACTTGAATCAAAAGTCGGCATGTGTGCATGACAACTTGCAGATAGTACCTTAACAGTTCCAGGAAAGAAATGCAATATTCTTCAGAAAAGAAAAAAAAAAAAAAAAAAAACTCGTACCGATTTTGTACGAAAATGCTCCCGGGTCCGATTGGTCATGAATTTTGACTTGAATCAAATGTCGGCATGTGTGCATGACAACTTACAGATAGTACCTTAACAGGTCCAGGAAAGAAATGCAATATTCTTCAGAAAAGAAAAAAAACTCGTACCTATTTTGTACGAAAATGCCCCCGGGTCCGATTGGTCATGAATTTTGACTTGAATCAAATGTCGGCATGTGTGCATGACAACTTACAGATAGTACCTTAACAGGTCCAGGAAAGAAATGCAATATTCTTCAGAAAAGAAAAAAAAAAAAAAAAAACTCGTACCGATTTTGTACGAAAATGCCCCCGGGTCCGATTGGTCATGAATTTTGACTTGAATCAAAAGTCGGCATGTGTGCATGACAACTTGCAGATAGTACCTTAACAGTTCCAGGAAAGAAATGCAATATTCTTCAGAAAAGAAAAAAAACTCGTACCTATTTTGTACGAAAATGCCCCCGGGTCCGATTGGTCATGAATTTTGACTTGAATCAAATGTCGGCATGTGTGCATGACAACTTACAGATAGTACCTTAACAGGTCCAGGAAAGAAATGCAATATTCTTCAGAAAAGAAAAAAAACTCGTACCTATTTTGTACGAAAATGCCCCCGGGTCCGATTGGTCATGAATTTTGACTTGAATCAAATGTCGGCATGTGTGCATGACAACTTGCAGATAGTACCTTAACAGTTCCAGGAAAGAAATGCAATATTCTTCAGAAAAGAAAAAAAAAAAAAAAAAAACTCGTACCGATTTTGTACGAAAATGCTCCCGGGTCCGATTGGTCATGAATTTTGACTTGAATCAAATGTCGGCATGTGTGCATGACAACTTACAGATAGTACCTTAACAGGTCCAGGAAAGAAATGCAATATTCTTCAGAAAAGAAAAAAAAAAAAAAAAAACTCGTACCGATTTTGTACGAAAATTCCCCCGGGTCCGATTGGTCATGAATTTTGACTTGAATCAAAAGTCGGCATGTGTGCATGACAACTTGCAGATAGTACCTTAACAGTTCCAGGAAAGAAATGCAATATTCTTCAGAAAAGAAAAAAAAAAAAAAAAAAAACTCGTACCGATTTTGTACGAAAATGCTCCCGGGTCCGATTGGTCATGAATTTTGACTTGAATCAAATGTCGGCATGTGTGCATGACAACTTACAGATAGTACCTTAACAGGTCCAGGAAAGAAATGCAATATTCTTCAGAAAAGAAAAAAAACTCGTACCTATTTTGTACGAAAATGCCCCCGGGTCCGATTGGTCATGAATTTTGACTTGAATCAAATGTCGGCATGTGTGCATGACAACTTACAGATAGTACCTTAACAGGTCCAGGAAAGAAATGCAATATTCTTCAGAAAAGAAAAAAAAAAAAAAAAAACTCGTACCGATTTTGTACGAAAATGCCCCCGGGTCCGATTGGTCATGAATTTTGACTTGAATCAAAAGTCGGCATGTGTGCATGACAACTTGCAGATAGTACCTTAACAGTTCCAGGAAAGAAATGCAATATTCTTCAGAAAAGAAAAAAAAAAAAAAAAAAAACTCGTACCGATTTTGTACGAAAATGCTCCCGGGTCCGATTGGTCATGAATTTTGACTTGAATCAAATGTCGGCATGTGTGCATGACAACTTACAGATAGTACCTTAACAGGTCCAGGAAAGAAATGCAATATTCTTCAGAAAAGAAAAAAAAAAAAAAAAAAACTCGTACCGATTTTGTACGAAAATGCCCCCGGGTCCGATTGGTCATGAATTTTGACTTGAATCAAAAGTCGGCATGTGTGCATGACAACTTGCAGATAGTACCTTAACAGTTCCAGGAAAGAAATGCAATATTCTTCAGAAAAGAAAAAAAAAAAAAAAAAAAAACTCGTACCGATTTTGTACGAAAATGCCCCCGGGTCCGATTGGTCATGAATTTTGACTTGAATCAAAAGTCGGCATGTGTGCATGACAACTTGCAGATAGTACCTTAACAGTTCCAGGAAAGAAATGCAATATTCTTCAGAAAAGAAAAAAAAAAA
This sequence comes from Quercus engelmannii, assembly GCA_029955605.1. Taxonomy (NCBI): domain Eukaryota; kingdom Viridiplantae; phylum Streptophyta; class Magnoliopsida; order Fagales; family Fagaceae; genus Quercus; species Quercus engelmannii. The sequence continues at coordinate 19,120 of JARPSG010000052.1, forward strand.
AAAAAAAAACTCCTACCGATTTTGTACGAAAATGCTCCCGGGTCCGATTGGTCATGAATTTTGACTTGAATCAAATGTCGGCATGTGTGCATGACAACTTACAGATAGTACCTTAACAGTTCCAGGAAAGAAATGCAATATTCTTCAGAAAAGAAAAAAAAAAAAAAAAACTCGTACCGATTTTGTACGAAAATGCCCCCGGGTCCGATTGGTCATGAATTTTGACTTGAATCAAAAGTCGGCATGTGTGCATGACAACTTGCAGATAGTACCTTAACAGTTCCAGGAAAGAAATGCAATATTCTTCAGAAAAGAAAAAAAAAAAAAAAAAAAACTCGTACCGATTTTGTACGAAAATGCTCCCGGGTCCGATTGGTCATGAATTTTGACTTGAATCAAATGTCGGCATGTGTGCATGACAACTTACAGATAGTACCTTAACAGGTCCAGGAAAGAAATGCAATATTCTTCAGAAAAGAAAAAAAAAAAAAAAAAAACTCGTACCGATTTTGTACGAAAATGCCCCCGGGTCCGATTGGTCATGAATTTTGACTTGAATCAAAAGTCGGCATGTGTGCATGACAACTTGCAGATAGTACCTTAACAGTTCCAGGAAAGAAATGCAATATTCTTCAGAAAAGAAAAAAAAAAAAAAAAAAAACTCGTACCGATTTTGTACGAAAATGCTCCCGGGTCCGATTGGTCATGAATTTTGACTTGAATCAAATGTCGGCATGTGTGCATGACAACTTACAGATAGTACCTTAACAGTTCCAGGAAAGAAATGCAATATTCTTCAGAAAAGAAAAAAAAAAAAAAAAACTCGTACCGATTTTGTACGAAAATGCCCCCGGGTCCGATTGGTCATGAATTTTGACTTGAATCAAAAGTCGGCATGTGTGCATGACAACTTGCAGATAGTACCTTAACAGTTCCAGGAAAGAAATGCAATATTCTTCAGAAAAGAAAAAAAAAAAAAAAAAAAACTCCTACCGATTTTGTACGAAAATGCTCCCGGGTCCGATTGGTCATGAATTTTGACTTGAATCAAATGTCGGCATGTGTGCATGACAACTTACAGATAGTACCTTAACAGGTCCAGGAAAGAAATGCAATATTCTTCAGAAAAGAAAAAAAACTCGTACCTATTTTGTACGAAAATGCCCCCGGGTCCGATTGGTCATGAATTTTGACTTGAATCAAATGTCGGCATGTGTGCATGACAACTTGCAGATAGTACCTTAACAGTTCCAGGAAAGAAATGCAATATTCTTCAGAAAAGAAAAAAAAAAAAAAAAAACTCGTACCGATTTTGTACGAAAATGCTCCCGGGTCCGATTGGTCATGAATTTTGACTTGAATCAAATGTCGGCATGTGTGCATGACAACTTACAGATAGTACCTTAACAGGTCCAGGAAAGAAATGCAATATTCTTCAGAAAAGAAAAAAAAAAAAAAAAAACTCGTACCGATTTTGTACGAAAATGCCCCCGGGTCCGATTGGTCATGAATTTTGACTTGAATCAAAAGTCGGCATGTGTGCATGACAACTTGCAGATAGTACCTTAACAGTTCCAGGAAAGAAATGCAATATTCTTCAGAAAAGAAAAAAAAAAAAAAAAAAAACTCGTACCGATTTTGTACGAAAATGCTCCCGGGTCCGATTGGTCATGAATTTTGACTTGAATCAAATGTCGGCATGTGTGCATGACAACTTACAGATAGTACCTTAACAGGTCCAGGAAAGAAATGCAATATTCTTCAGAAAAGAAAAAAAACTCGTACCTATTTTGTACGAAAATGCCCCCGGGTCCGATTGGTCATGAATTTTGACTTGAATCAAATGTCGGCATGTGTGCATGACAACTTACAGATAGTACCTTAACAGGTCCAGGAAAGAAATGCAATATTCTTCAGAAAAGAAAAAAAAAAAAAAAAAAACTCGTACCGATTTTGTACGAAAATGCCCCCGGGTCCGATTGGTCATGAATTTTGACTTGAATCAAAAGTCGGCATGTGTGCATGACAACTTGCAGATAGTACCTTAACAGTTCCAGGAAAGAAATGCAATATTCTTCAGAAAAGAAAAAAAAAAAAAAAAAAAACTCGTACCGATTTTGTACGAAAATGCTCCCGGGTCCGATTGGTCATGAATTTTGACTTGAATCAAATGTCGGCATGTGTGCATGACAACTTACAGATAGTACCTTAACAGGTCCAGGAAAGAAATGCAATATTCTTCAGAAAAGAAAAAAAACTCGTACCTATTTTGTACGAAAATGCCCCCGGGTCCGATTGGTCATGAATTTTGACTTGAATCAAATGTCGGCATGTGTGCATGACAACTTACAGATAGTACCTTAACAGGTCCAGGAAAGAAATGCAATATTCTTCAGAAAAGAAAAAAAAAAAAAAAAAACTCGTACCGATTTTGTACGAAAATGCCCCCGGGTCCGATTGGTCATGAATTTTGACTTGAATCAAAAGTCGGCATGTGTGCATGACAACTTGCAGATAGTACCTTAACAGGTCCAGGAAAGAAATGCAATATTCTTCAGAAAAGAAAAAAAAAAAAAAAAAAAACTCGTACCGATTTTGTACGAAAATGCCCCCGGGTCCGATTGGTCATGAATTTTGACTTGAATCAAATGTCGGCATGTGTGCATGACAACTTGCAGATAGTACCTTAACAGGTCCAGGAAAGAAATGCTATATTCTTCAAAAAAAAAAAAAAAATCGTACCGATTTTGTACGAAAATGCCCCCGGGTCCGATTGGTCATGAATTTAGACTTGAATCAAAAGTCGGCATGTGTGCATGACAACTTGCAGATAGTACCTTAACAGGTCCAGGAAAGAAATGCAATATTCTTCAGAAAAGAAAAAAAAAAAAAAAAAAAACTCGTACCGATTTTGTACGAAAATGCCCCCGGGTCCGATTGGTCATGAATTTTGACTTGAATCAAATGTCGGCATGTGTGCATGACAACTTGCAGATAGTACCTTAACAGGTCCAGGAAAGAAATGCTATATTCTTCAAAAAAAAAAAAAAAATCGTACCGATTTTGTACGAAAATGCTCCCGGGTCCGATTGGTCATGAATTTTGACTTGAATCAAATGTCGGCATGTGTGCATGACAACTTACAGATAGTACCTTAACAGGTCCAGGAAAGAAATGCAATATTCTTCAGAAAAGAAAAAAAAAAAAAAAAAAAAACTCGTACCGATTTTGTACGAAAATGCCCCCGGGTCCGATTGGTCATGAATTTTGACTTGAATCAAAAGTCGGCATGTGTGCATGACAACTTGCAGATAGTACCTTAACAGTTCCAGGAAAGAAATGCAATATTCTTCAGAAAAGAAAAAAAAAAAAAAAAAAAAACTCGTACCGATTTTGTACGAAAATGCCCCCGGGTCCGATTGGTCATGAATTTTGACTTGAATCAAAAGTCGGCATGTGTGCATGACAACTTGCAGATAGTACCTTAACAGTTCCAGGAAAGAAATGCAATATTCTTCAGAAAAGAAAAAAAAAAAAAAAAAAAACTCCTACCGATTTTGTACGAAAATGCTCCCGGGTCCGATTGGTCATGAATTTTGACTTGAATCAAATGTCGGCATGTGTGCATGACAACTTACAGATAGTACCTTAACAGTTCCAGGAAAGAAATGCAATATTCTTCAGAAAAGAAAAAAAAAAAAAAAAACTCGTACCGATTTTGTACGAAAATGCCCCCGGGTCCGATTGGTCATGAATTTTGACTTGAATCAAAAGTCGGCATGTGTGCATGACAACTTGCAGATAGTACCTTAACAGTTCCAGGAAAGAAATGCAATATTCTTCAGAAAAGAAAAAAAAAAAAAAAAAAAACTCGTACCGATTTTGTACGAAAATGCTCCCGGGTCCGATTGGTCATGAATTTTGACTTGAATCAAATGTCGGCATGTGTGCATGACAACTTACAGATAGTACCTTAACAGGTCCAGGAAAGAAATGCAATATTCTTCAGAAAAGAAAAAAAAAAAAAAAAAAACTCGTACCGATTTTGTACGAAAATGCCCCCGGGTCCGATTGGTCATGAATTTTGACTTGAATCAAAAGTCGGCATGTGTGCATGACAACTTGCAGATAGTACCTTAACAGTTCCAGGAAAGAAATGCAATATTCTTCAGAAAAGAAAAAAAAAAAAAAAAAAAACTCGTACCGATTTTGTACGAAAATGCTCCCGGGTCCGATTGGTCATGAATTTTGACTTGAATCAAATGTCGGCATGTGTGCATGACAACTTACAGATAGTACCTTAACAGTTCCAGGAAAGAAATGCAATATTCTTCAGAAAAGAAAAAAAAAAAAAAAAACTCGTACCGATTTTGTACGAAAATGCCCCCGGGTCCGATTGGTCATGAATTTTGACTTGAATCAAAAGTCGGCATGTGTGCATGACAACTTGCAGATAGTACCTTAACAGTTCCAGGAAAGAAATGCAATATTCTTCAGAAAAGAAAAAAAAAAAAAAAAAAAACTCCTACCGATTTTGTACGAAAATGCTCCCGGGTCCGATTGGTCATGAATTTTGACTTGAATCAAATGTCGGCATGTGTGCATGACAACTTACAGATAGTACCTTAACAGGTCCAGGAAAGAAATGCAATATTCTTCAGAAAAGAAAAAAAACTCGTACCTATTTTGTACGAAAATGCCCCCGGGTCCGATTGGTCATGAATTTTGACTTGAATCAAATGTCGGCATGTGTGCATGACAACTTGCAGATAGTACCTTAACAGTTCCAGGAAAGAAATGCAATATTCTTCAGAAAAGAAAAAAAAAAAAAAAAAACTCGTACCGATTTTGTACGAAAATGCTCCCGGGTCCGATTGGTCATGAATTTTGACTTGAATCAAATGTCGGCATGTGTGCATGACAACTTACAGATAGTACCTTAACAGGTCCAGGAAAGAAATGCAATATTCTTCAGAAAAGAAAAAAAAAAAAAAAAAACTCGTACCGATTTTGTACGAAAATGCCCCCGGGTCCGATTGGTCATGAATTTTGACTTGAATCAAAAGTCGGCATGTGTGCATGACAACTTGCAGATAGTACCTTAACAGTTCCAGGAAAGAAATGCAATATTCTTCAGAAAAGAAAAAAAAAAAAAAAAAAAACTCGTACCGATTTTGTACGAAAATGCTCCCGGGTCCGATTGGTCATGAATTTTGACTTGAATCAAATGTCGGCATGTGTGCATGACAACTTACAGATAGTACCTTAACAGGTCCAGGAAAGAAATGCAATATTCTTCAGAAAAGAAAAAAAACTCGTACCTATTTTGTACGAAAATGCCCCCGGGTCCGATTGGTCATGAATTTTGACTTGAATCAAATGTCGGCATGTGTGCATGACAACTTACAGATAGTACCTTAACAGGTCCAGGAAAGAAATGCAATATTCTTCAGAAAAGAAAAAAAAAAAAAAAAAACTCGTACCGATTTTGTACGAAAATGCCCCCGGGTCCGATTGGTCATGAATTTTGACTTGAATCAAAAGTCGGCATGTGTGCATGACAACTTGCAGATAGTACCTTAACAGTTCCAGGAAAGAAATGCAATATTCTTCAGAAAAGAAAAAAAAAAAAAAAAAAAACTCGTACCGATTTTGTACGAAAATGCTCCCGGGTCCGATTGGTCATGAATTTTGACTTGAATCAAATGTCGGCATGTGTGCATGACAACTTACAGATAGTACCTTAACAGGTCCAGGAAAGAAATGCAATATTCTTCAGAAAAGAAAAAAAACTCGTACCTATTTTGTACGAAAATGCCCCCGGGTCCGATTGGTCATGAATTTTGACTTGAATCAAATGTCGGCATGTGTGCATGACAACTTACAGATAGTACCTTAACAGGTCCAGGAAAGAAATGCAATATTCTTCAGAAAAGAAAAAAAAAAAAAAAAAACTCGTACCGATTTTGTACGAAAATGCCCCCGGGTCCGATTGGTCATGAATTTTGACTTGAATCAAAAGTCGGCATGTGTGCATGACAACTTGCAGATAGTACCTTAACAGGTCCAGGAAAGAAATGCAATATTCTTCAGAAAAGAAAAAAAAAAAAAAAAAAAACTCGTACCGATTTTGTACGAAAATGCCCCCGGGTCCGATTGGTCATGAATTTTGACTTGAATCAAATGTCGGCATGTGTGCATGACAACTTGCAGATAGTACCTTAACAGGTCCAGGAAAGAAATGCTATATTCTTCAAAAAAAAAAAAAAAATCGTACCGATTTTGTACGAAAATGCCCCCGGGTCCGATTGGTCATGAATTTAGACTTGAATCAAAAGTCGGCATGTGTGCATGACAACTTGCAGATAGTACCTTAACAGGTCCAGGAAAGAAATGCAATATTCTTCAGAAAAGAAAAAAAAAAAAAAAAAAAACTCGTACCGATTTTGTACGAAAATGCCCCCGGGTCCGATTGGTCATGAATTTTGACTTGAATCAAATGTCGGCATGTGTGCATGACAACTTGCAGATAGTACCTTAACAGGTCCAGGAAAGAAATGCTATATTCTTCAAAAAAAAAAAAAAAATCGTACCGATTTTGTACGAAAATGCTCCCGGGTCCGATTGGTCATGAATTTTGACTTGAATCAAATGTCGGCATGTGTGCATGACAACTTACAGATAGTACCTTAACAGGTCCAGGAAAGAAATGCAATATTCTTCAGAAAAGAAAAAAAAAAAAAAAAAAACTCGTACCGATTTTGTACGAAAATGCTCCCGGGTCCGATTGGTCATGAATTTTGACTTGAATCAAATGTCGGCATGTGTGCATGACAACTTACAGATAGTACCTTAACAGGTCCAGGAAAGAAATGCAATATTCTTCAGAAAAGAAAAAAAACTCGTACCTATTTTGTACGAAAATGCCCCCGGGTCCGATTGGTCATGAATTTTGACTTGAATCAAATGTCGGCATGTGTGCATGACAACTTGCAGATAGTACCTTAACAGTTCCAGGAAAGAAATGCAATATTCTTCAGAAAAGAAAAAAAAAAAAAAAAAACTCGTACCGATTTTGTACGAAAATGCTCCCGGGTCCGATTGGTCATGAATTTTGACTTGAATCAAATGTCGGCATGTGTGCATGACAACTTACAGATAGTACCTTAACAGGTCCAGGAAAGAAATGCAATATTCTTCAGAAAAGAAAAAAAAAAAAAAAAAACTCGTACCGATTTTGTACGAAAATGCCCCCGGGTCCGATTGGTCATGAATTTTGACTTGAATCAAAAGTCGGCATGTGTGCATGACAACTTGCAGATAGTACCTTAACAGTTCCAGGAAAGAAATGCAATATTCTTCAGAAAAGAAAAAAAAAAAAAAAAAAAACTCGTACCGATTTTGTACGAAAATGCTCCCGGGTCCGATTGGTCATGAATTTTGACTTGAATCAAATGTCGGCATGTGTGCATGACAACTTACAGATAGTACCTTAACAGGTCCAGGAAAGAAATGCAATATTCTTCAGAAAAGAAAAAAAACTCGTACCTATTTTGTACGAAAATGCCCCCGGGTCCGATTGGTCATGAATTTTGACTTGAATCAAATGTCGGCATGTGTGCATGACAACTTACAGATAGTACCTTAACAGGTCCAGGAAAGAAATGCAATATTCTTCAGAAAAGAAAAAAAAAAAAAAAAAACTCGTACCGATTTTGTACGAAAATGCCCCCGGGTCCGATTGGTCATGAATTTTGACTTGAATCAAAAGTCGGCATGTGTGCATGACAACTTGCAGATAGTACCTTAACAGTTCCAGGAAAGAAATGCAATATTCTTCAGAAAAGAAAAAAAAAAAAAAAAAAACTCGTACCGATTTTGTACGAAAATGCCCCCGGGTCCGATTGGTCATGAATTTTGACTTGAATCAAAAGTCGGCATGTGTGCATGACAACTTGCAGATAGTACCTTAACAGTTCCAGGAAAGAAATGCAATATTCTTCAGAAAAGAAAAAAAAAAAAAAAAAAAACTCGTACCGATTTTGTACGAAAATGCTCCCGGGTCCGATTGGTCATGAATTTTGACTTGAATCAAATGTCGGCATGTGTGCATGACAACTTACAGATAGTACCTTAACAGTTCCAGGAAAGAAATGCAATATTCTTCAGAAAAGAAAAAAAAAAAAAAAAACTCGTACCGATTTTGTACGAAAATGCCCCCGGGTCCGATTGGTCATGAATTTTGACTTGAATCAAAAGTCGGCATGTGTGCATGACAACTTGCAGATAGTACCTTAACAGTTCCAGGAAAGAAATGCAATATTCTTCAGAAAAGAAAAAAAAAAAAAAAAAAAACTCCTACCGATTTTGTACGAAAATGCTCCCGGGTCCGATTGGTCATGAATTTTGACTTGAATCAAATGTCGGCATGTGTGCATGACAACTTACAGATAGTACCTTAACAGGTCCAGGAAAGAAATGCAATATTCTTCAGAAAAGAAAAAAAACTCGTACCTATTTTGTACGAAAATGCCCCCGGGTCCGATTGGTCATGAATTTTGACTTGAATCAAATGTCGGCATGTGTGCATGACAACTTGCAGATAGTACCTTAACAGTTCCAGGAAAGAAATGCAATATTCTTCAGAAAAGAAAAAAAAAAAAAAAAAACTCGTACCGATTTTGTACGAAAATGCTCCCGGGTCCGATTGGTCATGAATTTTGACTTGAATCAAATGTCGGCATGTGTGCATGACAACTTACAGATAGTACCTTAACAGGTCCAGGAAAGAAATGCAATATTCTTCAGAAAAGAAAAAAAAAAAAAAAAAACTCGTACCGATTTTGTACGAAAATGCCCCCGGGTCCGATTGGTCATGAATTTTGACTTGAATCAAAAGTCGGCATGTGTGCATGACAACTTGCAGATAGTACCTTAACAGTTCCAGGAAAGAAATGCAATATTCTTCAGAAAAGAAAAAAAAAAAAAAAAAAAACTCGTACCGATTTTGTACGAAAATGCTCCCGGGTCCGATTGGTCATGAATTTTGACTTGAATCAAATGTCGGCATGTGTGCATGACAACTTACAGATAGTACCTTAACAGGTCCAGGAAAGAAATGCAATATTCTTCAGAAAAGAAAAAAAACTCGTACCTATTTTGTACGAAAATGCCCCCGGGTCCGATTGGTCATGAATTTTGACTTGAATCAAATGTCGGCATGTGTGCATGACAACTTACAGATAGTACCTTAACAGGTCCAGGAAAGAAATGCAATATTCTTCAGAAAAGAAAAAAAAAAAAAAAAAACTCGTACCGATTTTGTACGAAAATGCCCCCGGGTCCGATTGGTCATGAATTTTGACTTGAATCAAAAGTCGGCATGTGTGCATGACAACTTGCAGATAGTACCTTAACAGTTCCAGGAAAGAAATGCAATATTCTTCAGAAAAGAAAAAAAAAAAAAAAAAAAACTCGTACCGATTTTGTACGAAAATGCTCCCGGGTCCGATTGGTCATGAATTTTGACTTGAATCAAATGTCGGCATGTGTGCATGACAACTTACAGATAGTACCTTAACAGGTCCAGGAAAGAAATGCAATATTCTTCAGAAAAGAAAAAAAACTCGTACCTATTTTGTACGAAAATGCCCCCGGGTCCGATTGGTCATGAATTTTGACTTGAATCAAATGTCGGCATGTGTGCATGACAACTTACAGATAGTACCTTAACAGGTCCAGGAAAGAAATGCAATATTCTTCAGAAAAGAAAAAAAAAAAAAAAAAACTCGTACCGATTTTGTACGAAAATGCCCCCGGGTCCGATTGGTCATGAATTTTGACTTGAATCAAAAGTCGGCATGTGTGCATGACAACTTGCAGATAGTACCTTAACAGGTCCAGGAAAGAAATGCAATATTCTTCAGAAAAGAAAAAAAAAAAAAAAAAAAACTCGTACCGATTTTGTACGAAAATGCCCCCGGGTCCGATTGGTCATGAATTTTGACTTGAATCAAATGTCGGCATGTGTGCATGACAACTTGCAGATAGTACCTTAACAGGTCCAGGAAAGAAATGCTATATTCTTCAAAAAAAAAAAAAAAATCGTACCGATTTTGTACGAAAATGCCCCCGGGTCCGATTGGTCATGAATTTAGACTTGAATCAAAAGTCGGCATGTGTGCATGACAACTTGCAGATAGTACCTTAACAGGTCCAGGAAAGAAATGCAATATTCTTCAGAAAAGAAAAAAAAAAAAAAAAAAAACTCGTACCGATTTTGTACGAAAATGCCCCCGGGTCCGATTGGTCATGAATTTTGACTTGAATCAAATGTCGGCATGTGTGCATGACAACTTGCAGATAGTACCTTAACAGGTCCAGGAAAGAAATGCTATATTCTTCAAAAAAAAAAAAAAAATCGTACCGATTTTGTACGAAAATGCTCCCGGGTCCGATTGGTCATGAATTTTGACTTGAATCAAATGTCGGCATGTGTGCATGACAACTTACAGATAGTACCTTAACAGGTCCAGGAAAGAAATGCAATATTCTTCAGAAAAGAAAAAAAAAAAAAAAAAAACTCGTACCGATTTTGTACGAAAATGCTCCCGGGTCCGATTGGTCATGAATTTTGACTTGAATCAAATGTCGGCATGTGTGCATGACAACTTACAGATAGTACCTTAACAGGTCCAGGAAAGAAATGCAATATTCTTCAGAAAAGAAAAAAAACTCGTACCTATTTTGTACGAAAATGCCCCCGGGTCCGATTGGTCATGAATTTTGACTTGAATCAAATGTCGGCATGTGTGCATGACAACTTGCAGATAGTACCTTAACAGTTCCAGGAAAGAAATGCAATATTCTTCAGAAAAGAAAAAAAAAAAAAAAAAACTCGTACCGATTTTGTACGAAAATGCTCCCGGGTCCGATTGGTCATGAATTTTGACTTGAATCAAATGTCGGCATGTGTGCATGACAACTTACAGATAGTACCTTAACAGGTCCAGGAAAGAAATGCAATATTCTTCAGAAAAGAAAAAAAAAAAAAAAAAACTCGTACCGATTTTGTACGAAAATGCCCCCGGGTCCGATTGGTCATGAATTTTGACTTGAATCAAAAGTCGGCATGTGTGCATGACAACTTGCAGATAGTACCTTAACAGTTCCAGGAAAGAAATGCAATATTCTTCAGAAAAGAAAAAAAAAAAAAAAAAAAACTCGTACCGATTTTGTACGAAAATGCTCCCGGGTCCGATTGGTCATGAATTTTGACTTGAATCAAATGTCGGCATGTGTGCATGACAACTTACAGATAGTACCTTAACAGGTCCAGGAAAGAAATGCAATATTCTTCAGAAAAGAAAAAAAACTCGTACCTATTTTGTACGAAAATGCCCCCGGGTCCGATTGGTCATGAATTTTGACTTGAATCAAATGTCGGCATGTGTGCATGACAACTTACAGATAGTACCTTAACAGGTCCAGGAAAGAAATGCAATATTCTTCAGAAAAGAAAAAAAAAAAAAAAAAACTCGTACCGATTTTGTACGAAAATGCCCCCGGGTCCGATTGGTCATGAATTTTGACTTGAATCAAAAGTCGGCATGTGTGCATGACAACTTGCAGATAGTACCTTAACAGTTCCAGGAAAGAAATGCAATATTCTTCAGAAAAGAAAAAAAAAAAAAAAAAAAACTCGTACCGATTTTGTACGAAAATGCTCCCGGGTCCGATTGGTCATGAATTTTGACTTGAATCAAATGTCGGCATGTGTGCATGACAACTTACAGATAGTACCTTAACAGGTCCAGGAAAGAAATGCAATATTCTTCAGAAAAGAAAAAAAACTCGTACCTATTTTGTACGAAAATGCCCCCGGGTCCGATTGGTCATGAATTTTGACTTGAATCAAATGTCGGCATGTGTGCATGACAACTTACAGATAGTACCTTAACAGGTCCAGGAAAGAAATGCAATATTCTTCAGAAAAGAAAAAAAAAAAAAAAAAACTCGTACCGATTTTGTACGAAAATGCCCCCGGGTCCGATTGGTCATGAATTTTGACTTGAATCAAAAGTCGGCATGTGTGCATGACAACTTGCAGATAGTACCTTAACAGGTCCAGGAAAGAAATGCAATATTCTTCAGAAAAGAAAAAAAAAAAAAAAAAAAACTCGTACCGATTTTGTACGAAAATGCTCCCGGGTCCGATTGGTCATGAATTTTGACTTGAATCAAATGTCGGCATGTGTGCATGACAACTTACAGATAGTACCTTAACAGGTCCAGGAAAGAAATGCAATATTCTTCAGAAAAGAAAAAAAAAAAAAAAAAAACTCGTACCGATTTTGTACGAAAATGCCCCCGGGTCCGATTGGTCATGAATTTTGACTTGAATCAAAAGTCGGCATGTGTGCATGACAACTTGCAGATAGTACCTTAACAGTTCCAGGAAAGAAATGCAATATTCTTCAGAAAAGAAAAAAAAAAAAAAAAAAAACTCGTACCGATTTTGTACGAAAATGCTCCCGGGTCCGATTGGTCATGAATTTTGACTTGAATCAAATGTCGGCATGTGTGCATGACAACTTACAGATAGTACCTTAACAGTTCCAGGAAAGAAATGCAATATTCTTCAGAAAAGAAAAAAAAAAAAAAAAACTCGTACCGATTTTGTACGAAAATGCCCCCGGGTCCGATTGGTCATGAATTTTGACTTGAATCAAAAGTCGGCATGTGTGCATGACAACTTGCAGATAGTACCTTAACAGTTCCAGGAAAGAAATGCAATATTCTTCAGAAAAGAAAAAAAAAAAAAAAAAAAAACTCCTACCGATTTTGTACGAAAATGCTCCCGGGTCCGATTGGTCATGAATTTTGACTTGAATCAAATGTCGGCATGTGTGCATGACAACTTACAGATAGTACCTTAACAGGTCCAGGAAAGAAATGCAATATTCTTCAGAAAAGAAAAAAAACTCGTACCTATTTTGTACGAAAATGCCCCCGGGTCCGATTGGTCATGAATTTTGACTTGAATCAAATGTCGGCATGTGTGCATGACAACTTGCAGATAGTACCTTAACAGTTCCAGGAAAGAAATGCAATATTCTTCAGAAAAGAAAAAAAAAAAAAAAAAACTCGTACCGATTTTGTACGAAAATGCTCCCGGGTCCGATTGGTCATGAATTTTGACTTGAATCAAATGTCGGCATGTGTGCATGACAACTTACAGATAGTACCTTAACAGGTCCAGGAAAGAAATGCAATATTCTTCAGAAAAGAAAAAAAAAAAAAAAAAACTCGTACCGATTTTGTACGAAAATGCCCCCGGGTCCGATTGGTCATGAATTTTGACTTGAATCAAAAGTCGGCATGTGTGCATGACAACTTGCAGATAGTACCTTAACAGTTCCAGGAAAGAAATGCAATATTCTTCAGAAAAGAAAAAAAAAAAAAAAAAAAACTCGTACCGATTTTGTACGAAAATGCTCCCGGGTCCGATTGGTCATGAATTTTGACTTGAATCAAATGTCGGCATGTGTGCATGACAACTTACAGATAGTACCTTAACAGGTCCAGGAAAGAAATGCAATATTCTTCAGAAAAGAAAAAAAACTCGTACCGATTTTGTACGAAAATGCCCCCGGGTCCGATTGGTCATGAATTTTGACTTGAATCAAAAGTCGGCATGTGTGCATGACAACTTGCAGATAGTACCTTAACAGTTCCAGGAAAGAAATGCAATATTCTTCAGAAAAGAAAAAAAAAAAAAAAAAAAACTCGTACCGATTTTGTACGAAAATGCTCCCGGGTCCGATTGGTCATGAATTTTGACTAGAATCAAATGTCGGCATGTGTGCATGACAACTTACAGATAGTACCTTAACAGGTCCAGGAAAGAAATGCAATATTCTTCAGAAAAGAAAAAAAACTCGTACCTATTTTGTACGAAAATGCCCCCGGGTCCGATTGGTCATGAATTTTGACTTGAATCAAATGTCGGCATGTGTGCATGACAACTTACAGATAGTACCTTAACAGGTCCAGGAAAGAAATGCAATATTCTTCAGAAAAGAAAAAAAAAAAAAAAAAACTCGTACCGATTTTGTACGAAAATGCCCCCGGGTCCGATTGGTCATGAATTTTGACTTGAATCAAAAGTCGGCATGTGTGCATGACAACTTGCAGATAGTACCTTAACAGTTCCAGGAAAGAAATGCAATATTCTTCAGAAAAGAAAAAAAAAAAAAAAAAAAACTCGTACCGATTTTGTACGAAAATGCTCCCGGGTCCGATTGGTCATGAATTTTGACTTGAATCAAATGTCGGCATGTGTGCATGACAACTTACAGATAGTACCTTAACAGGTCCAGGAAAGAAATGCAATATTCTTCAGAAAAGAAAAAAAACTCGTACCTATTTTGTACGAAAATGCCCCCGGGTCCGATTGGTCATGAATTTTGACTTGAATCAAATGTCGGCATGTGTGCATGACAACTTACAGATAGTACCTTAACAGGTCCAGGAAAGAAATGCAATATTCTTCAGAAAAGAAAAAAAAAAAAAAAAAACTCGTACCGATTTTGTACGAAAATGCCCCCGGGTCCGATTGGTCATGAATTTTGACTTGAATCAAAAGTCGGCATGTGTGCATGACAACTTGCAGATAGTACCTTAACAGGTCCAGGAAAGAAATGCAATATTCTTCAGAAAAGAAAAAAAAAAAAAAAAAAAACTCGTACCGATTTTGTACGAAAATGCTCCCGGGTCCGATTGGTCATGAATTTTGACTTGAATCAAATGTCGGCATGTGTGCATGACAACTTACAGATAGTACCTTAACAGGTCCAGGAAAGAAATGCAATATTCTTCAGAAAAGAAAAAAAAAAAAAAAAAAACTCGTACCGATTTTGTACGAAAATGCCCCCGGGTCCGATTGGTCATGAATTTTGACTTGAATCAAAAGTCGGCATGTGTGCATGACAACTTGCAGATAGTACCTTAACAGTTCCAGGAAAGAAATGCAATATTCTTCAGAAAAGAAAAAAAAAAAAAAAAAAAACTCGTACCGATTTTGTACGAAAATGCTCCCGGGTCCGATTGGTCATGAATTTTGACTTGAATCAAATGTCGGCATGTGTGCATGACAACTTACAGATAGTACCTTAACAGTTCCAGGAAAGAAATGCAATATTCTTCAGAAAAGAAAAAAAAAAAAAAAAACTCGTACCGATTTTGTACGAAAATGCCCCCGGGTCCGATTGGTCATGAATTTTGACTTGAATCAAAAGTCGGCATGTGTGCATGACAACTTGCAGATAGTACCTTAACAGTTCCAGGAAAGAAATGCAATATTCTTCAGAAAAGAAAAAAAAAAAAAAAAAAAACTCCTACCGATTTTGTACGAAAATGCTCCCGGGTCCGATTGGTCATGAATTTTGACTTGAATCAAATGTCGGCATGTGTGCATGACAACTTACAGATAGTACCTTAACAGGTCCAGGAAAGAAATGCAATATTCTTCAGAAAAGAAAAAAAACTCGTACCTATTTTGTACGAAAATGCCCCCGGGTCCGATTGGTCATGAATTTTGACTTGAATCAAATGTCGGCATGTGTGCATGACAACTTGCAGATAGTACCTTAACAGTTCCAGGAAAGAAATGCAATATTCTTCAGAAAAGAAAAAAAAAAAAAAAAAACTCGTACCGATTTTGTACGAAAATGCTCCCGGGTCCGATTGGTCATGAATTTTGACTTGAATCAAATGTCGGCATGTGTGCATGACAACTTACAGATAGTACCTTAACAGGTCCAGGAAAGAAATGCAATATTCTTCAGAAAAGAAAAAAAAAAAAAAAAAACTCGTACCGATTTTGTACGAAAATGCCCCCGGGTCCGATTGGTCATGAATTTTGACTTGAATCAAAAGTCGGCATGTGTGCATGACAACTTGCAGATAGTACCTTAACAGTTCCAGGAAAGAAATGCAATATTCTTCAGAAAAGAAAAAAAAAAAAAAAAAAAAACTCGTACCGATTTTGTACGAAAATGCTCCCGGGTCCGATTGGTCATGAATTTTGACTTGAATCAAATGTCGGCATGTGTGCATGACAACTTACAGATAGTACCTTAACAGGTCCAGGAAAGAAATGCAATATTCTTCAGAAAAGAAAAAAAACTCGTACCTATTTTGTACGAAAATGCCCCCGGGTCCGATTGGTCATGAATTTTGACTTGAATCAAATGTCGGCATGTGTGCATGACAACTTACAGATAGTACCTTAACAGGTCCAGGAAAGAAATGCAATATTCTTCAGAAAAGAAAAAAAAAAAAAAAAAAACTCGTACCGATTTTGTACGAAAATGCCCCCGGGTCCGATTGGTCATGAATTTTGACTTGAATCAAAAGTCGGCATGTGTGCATGACAACTTGCAGATAGTACCTTAACAGTTCCAGGAAAGAAATGCAATATTCTTCAGAAAAGAAAAAAAAAAAAAAAAAAAACTCGTACCGATTTTGTACGAAAATGCTCCCGGGTCCGATTGGTCATGAATTTTGACTTGAATCAAATGTCGGCATGTGTGCATGACAACTTACAGATAGTACCTTAACAGTTCCAGGAAAGAAATGCAATATTCTTCAGAAAAGAAAAAAAAAAAAAAAAACTCGTACCGATTTTGTACGAAAATGCCCCCGGGTCCGATTGGTCATGAATTTTGACTTGAATCAAAAGTCGGCATGTGTGCATGACAACTTGCAGATAGTACCTTAACAGTTCCAGGAAAGAAATGCAATATTCTTCAGAAAAGAAAAAAAAAAAAAAAAAAAACTCCTACCGATTTTGTACGAAAATGCTCCCGGGTCCGATTGGTCATGAATTTTGACTTGAATCAAATGTCGGCATGTGTGCATGACAACTTACAGATAGTACCTTAACAGGTCCAGGAAAGAAATGCAATATTCTTCAGAAAAGAAAAAAAACTCGTACCTATTTTGTACGAAAATGCCCCCGGGTCCGATTGGTCATGAATTTTGACTTGAATCAAATGTCGGCATGTGTGCATGACAACTTGCAGATAGTACCTTAACAGTTCCAGGAAAGAAATGCAATATTCTTCAGAAAAGAAAAAAAAAAAAAAAAAACTCGTACCGATTTTGTACGAAAATGCTCCCGGGTCCGATTGGTCATGAATTTTGACTTGAATCAAATGTCGGCATGTGTGCATGACAACTTACAGATAGTACCTTAACAGGTCCAGGAAAGAAATGCAATATTCTTCAGAAAAGAAAAAAAAAAAAAAAAAACTCGTACCGATTTTGTACGAAAATGCCCCCGGGTCCGATTGGTCATGAATTTTGACTTGAATCAAAAGTCGGCATGTGTGCATGACAACTTGCAGATAGTACCTTAACAGTTCCAGGAAAGAAATGCAATATTCTTCAGAAAAGAAAAAAAAAAAAAAAAAAAAACTCGTACCGATTTTGTACGAAAATGCTCCCGGGTCCGATTGGTCATGAATTTTGACTTGAATCAAATGTCGGCATGTGTGCATGACAACTTACAGATAGTACCTTAACAGGTCCAGGAAAGAAATGCAATATTCTTCAGAAAAGAAAAAAAACTCGTACCTATTTTGTACGAAAATGCCCCCGGGTCCGATTGGTCATGAATTTTGACTTGAATCAAATGTCGGCATGTGTGCATGACAACTTACAGATAGTACCTTAACAGGTCCAGGAAAGAAATGCAATATTCTTCAGAAAAGAAAAAAAAAAAAAAAAAACTCGTACCGATTTTGTACGAAAATGCCCCCGGGTCCGATTGGTCATGAATTTTGACTTGAATCAAAAGTCGGCATGTGTGCATGACAACTTGCAGATAGTACCTTAACAGTTCCAGGAAAGAAATGCAATATTCTTCAGAAAAGAAAAAAAAAAAAAAAAAAAACTCCTACCGATTTTGTACGAAAATGCTCCCGGGTCCGATTGGTCATGAATTTTGACTTGAATCAAATGTCGGCATGTGTGCATGACAACTTACAGATAGTACCTTAACAGGTCCAGGAAAGAAATGCAATATTCTTCAGAAAAGAAAAAAAACTCGTACCTATTTTGTACGAAAATGCCCCCGGGTCCGATTGGTCATGAATTTTGACTTGAATCAAATGTCGGCATGTGTGCATGACAACTTGCAGATAGTACCTTAACAGTTCCAGGAAAGAAATGCAATATTCTTCAGAAAAGAAAAAAAAAAAAAAAAAACTCGTACCGATTTTGTACGAAAATGCTCCCGGGTCCGATTGGTCATGAATTTTGACTTGAATCAAATGTCGGCATGTGTGCATGACAACTTACAGATAGTACCTTAACAGGTCCAGGAAAGAAATGCAATATTCTTCAGAAAAGAAAAAAAAAAAAAAAAAACTCGTACCGATTTTGTACGAAAATGCCCCCGGGTCCGATTGGTCATGAATTTTGACTTGAATCAAAAGTCGGCATGTGTGCATGACAACTTGCAGATAGTACCTTAACAGTTCCAGGAAAGAAATGCAATATTCTTCAGAAAAGAAAAAAAAAAAAAAAAAAAACTCGTACCGATTTTGTACGAAAATGCTCCCGGGTCCGATTGGTCATGAATTTTGACTTGAATCAAATGTCGGCATGTGTGCATGACAACTTACAGATAGTACCTTAACAGGTCCAGGAAAGAAATGCAATATTCTTCAGAAAAGAAAAAAAACTCGTACCTATTTTGTACGAAAATGCCCCCGGGTCCGATTGGTCATGAATTTTGACTTGAATCAAATGTCGGCATGTGTGCATGACAACTTACAGATAGTACCTTAACAGGTCCAGGAAAGAAATGCAATATTCTTCAGAAAAGAAAAAAAAAAAAAAAAAACTCGTACCGATTTTGTACGAAAATGCCCCCGGGTCCGATTGGTCATGAATTTTGACTTGAATCAAAAGTCGGCATGTGTGCATGACAACTTGCAGATAGTACCTTAACAGTTCCAGGAAAGAAATGCAATATTCTTCAGAAAAGAAAAAAAAAAAAAAAAAAAACTCGTACCGATTTTGTACGAAAATGCTCCCGGGTCCGATTGGTCATGAATTTTGACTTGAATCAAATGTCGGCATGTGTGCATGACAACTTACAGATAGTACCTTAACAGGTCCAGGAAAGAAATGCAATATTCTTCAGAAAAGAAAAAAAACTCGTACCTATTTTGTACGAAAATGCCCCCGGGTCCGATTGGTCATGAATTTTGACTTGAATCAAATGTCGGCATGTGTGCATGACAACTTACAGATAGTACCTTAACAGGTCCAGGAAAGAAATGCAATATTCTTCAGAAAAGAAAAAAAAAAAAAAAAAACTCGTACCGATTTTGTACGAAAATGCCCCCGGGTCCGATTGGTCATGAATTTTGACTTGAATCAAAAGTCGGCATGTGTGCATGACAACTTGCAGATAGTACCTTAACAGGTCCAGGAAAGAAATGCAATATTCTTCAGAAAAGAAAAAAAAAAAAAAAAAAAACTCGTACCGATTTTGTACGAAAATGCCCCCGGGTCCGATTGGTCATGAATTTTGACTTGAATCAAATGTCGGCATGTGTGCATGACAACTTGCAGATAGTACCTTAACAGGTCCAGGAAAGAAATGCTATATTCTTCAAAAAAAAAAAAAAAATCGTACCGATTTTGTACGAAAATGCCCCCGGGTCCGATTGGTCATGAATTTAGACTTGAATCAAAAGTCGGCATGTGTGCATGACAACTTGCAGATAGTACCTTAACAGGTCCAGGAAAGAAATGCAATATTCTTCAGAAAAGAAAAAAAAAAAAAAAAAAAACTCGTACCGATTTTGTACGAAAATGCCCCCGGGTCCGATTGGTCATGAATTTTGACTTGAATCAAATGTCGGCATGTGTGCATGACAACTTGCAGATAGTACCTTAACAGGTCCAGGAAAGAAATGCTATATTCTTCAAAAAAAAAAAAAAAATCGTACCGATTTTGTACGAAAATGCTCCCGGGTCCGATTGGTCATGAATTTTGACTTGAATCAAATGTCGGCATGTGTGCATGACAACTTACAGATAGTACCTTAACAGGTCCAGGAAAGAAATGCAATATTCTTCAGAAAAGAAAAAAAAAAAAAAAAAAAACTCGTACCGATTTTGTACGAAAATGCTCCCGGGTCCGATTGGTCATGAATTTTGACTTGAATCAAATGTCGGCATGTGTGCATGACAACTTACAGATAGTACCTTAACAGGTCCAGGAAAGAAATGCAATATTCTTCAGAAAAGAAAAAAAACTCGTACCTATTTTGTACGAAAATGCCCCCGGGTCCGATTGGTCATGAATTTTGACTTGAATCAAATGTCGGCATGTGTGCATGACAACTTGCAGATAGTACCTTAACAGTTCCAGGAAAGAAATGCAATATTCTTCAGAAAAGAAAAAAAAAAAAAAAAAACTCGTACCGATTTTGTACGAAAATGCTCCCGGGTCCGATTGGTCATGAATTTTGACTTGAATCAAATGTCGGCATGTGTGCATGACAACTTACAGATAGTACCTTAACAGGTCCAGGAAAGAAATGCTATATTCTTCAAAAAAAAAAAAAAAATCGTACCGATTTTGTACGAAAATGCCCCCGGGTCCGATTGGTCATGAATTTAGACTTGAATCAAAAGTCGGCATGTGTGCATGACAACTTGCAGATAGTACCTTAACAGGTCCAGGAAAGAAATGCAATATTCTTCAGAAAAGAAAAAAAAAAAAAAAAAAAACTCGTACCGATTTTGTACGAAAATGCCCCCGGGTCCGATTGGTCATGAATTTTGACTTGAATCAAATGTCGGCATGTGTGCATGACAACTTGCAGATAGTACCTTAACAGGTCCAGGAAAGAAATGCTATATTCTTCAAAAAAAAAAAAAAAATCGTACCGATTTTGTACGAAAATGCTCCCGGGTCCGATTGGTCATGAATTTTGACTTGAATCAAATGTCGGCATGTGTGCATGACAACTTACAGATAGTACCTTAACAGGTCCAGGAAAGAAATGCAATATTCTTCAGAAAAGAAAAAAAAAAAAAAAAAAAACTCGTACCGATTTTGTACGAAAATGCTCCCGGGTCCGATTGGTCATGAATTTTGACTTGAATCAAATGTCGGCATGTGTGCATGACAACTTACAGATAGTACCTTAACAGGTCCAGGAAAGAAATGCAATATTCTTCAGAAAAGAAAAAAAAAAAAAAAAAACTCGTACCGATTTTGTACGAAAATGCCCCCGGGTCCGATTGGTCATGAATTTTGACTTGAATCAAAAGTCGGCATGTGTGCATGACAACTTGCAGATAGTACCTTAACAGTTCCAGGAAAGAAATGCAATATTCTTCAGAAAAGAAAAAAAAAAAAAAAAAAAACTCGTACCGATTTTGTACGAAAATGCTCCCGGGTCCGATTGGTCATGAATTTTGACTTGAATCAAATGTCGGCATGTGTGCATGACAACTTACAGATAGTACCTTAACAGGTCCAGGAAAGAAATGCAATATTCTTCAGAAAAGAAAAAAAACTCGTACCTATTTTGTACGAAAATGCCCCCGGGTCCGATTGGTCATGAATTTTGACTTGAATCAAATGTCGGCATGTGTGCATGACAACTTACAGATAGTACCTTAACAGGTCCAGGAAAGAAATGCAATATTCTTCAGAAAAGAAAAAAAAAAAAAAAAAACTCGTACCGATTTTGTACGAAAATGCCCCCGGGTCCGATTGGTCATGAATTTTGACTTGAATCAAAAGTCGGCATGTGTGCATGACAACTTGCAGATAGTACCTTAACAGTTCCAGGAAAGAAATGCAATATTCTTCAGAAAAGAAAAAAAAAAAAAAAAAAAACTCGTACCGATTTTGTACGAAAATGCTCCCGGGTCCGATTGGTCATGAATTTTGACTTGAATCAAATGTCGGCATGTGTGCATGACAACTTACAGATAGTACCTTAACAGGTCCAGGAAAGAAATGCAATATTCTTCAGAAAAGAAAAAAAACTCGTACCTATTTTGTACGAAAATGCCCCCGGGTCCGATTGGTCATGAATTTTGACTTGAATCAAATGTCGGCATGTGTGCATGACAACTTACAGATAGTACCTTAACAGGTCCAGGAAAGAAATGCAATATTCTTCAGAAAAGAAAAAAAAAAAAAAAAAACTCGTACCGATTTTGTACGAAAATGCCCCCGGGTCCGATTGGTCATGAATTTTGACTTGAATCAAAAGTCGGCATGTGTGCATGACAACTTGCAGATAGTACCTTAACAGGTCCAGGAAAGAAATGCAATATTCTTCAGAAAAGAAAAAAAAAAAAAAAAAAAACTCGTACCGATTTTGTACGAAAATGCCCCCGGGTCCG
The DNA here is from genome assembly GCA_029955605.1 of Quercus engelmannii. Lineage (NCBI taxonomy): Eukaryota > Viridiplantae > Streptophyta > Magnoliopsida > Fagales > Fagaceae > Quercus > Quercus engelmannii. The sequence goes on from JARPSG010000052.1 coordinate 41,572, forward strand.
ATTGGTCATGAATTTTGACTTGAATCAAATGTCGGCATGTGTGCATGACAACTTGCAGATAGTACCTTAACAGGTCCAGGAAAGAAATGCTATATTCTTCAAAAAAAAAAAAAAAATCGTACCGATTTTGTACGAAAATGCCCCCGGGTCCGATTGGTCATGAATTTAGACTTGAATCAAAAGTCGGCATGTGTGCATGACAACTTGCAGATAGTACCTTAACAGGTCCAGGAAAGAAATGCAATATTCTTCAGAAAAGAAAAAAAAAAAAAAAAAAAACTCGTACCGATTTTGTACGAAAATGCCCCCGGGTCCGATTGGTCATGAATTTTGACTTGAATCAAATGTCGGCATGTGTGCATGACAACTTGCAGATAGTACCTTAACAGGTCCAGGAAAGAAATGCTATATTCTTCAAAAAAAAAAAAAAAATCGTACCGATTTTGTACGAAAATGCTCCCGGGTCCGATTGGTCATGAATTTTGACTTGAATCAAATGTCGGCATGTGTGCATGACAACTTACAGATAGTACCTTAACAGGTCCAGGAAAGAAATGCAATATTCTTCAGAAAAGAAAAAAAAAAAAAAAAAAAACTCGTACCGATTTTGTACGAAAATGCTCCCGGGTCCGATTGGTCATGAATTTTGACTTGAATCAAATGTCGGCATGTGTGCATGACAACTTACAGATAGTACCTTAACAGGTCCAGGAAAGAAATGCAATATTCTTCAGAAAAGAAAAAAAAAAAAAAAAAACTCGTACCGATTTTGTACGAAAATGCCCCCGGGTCCGATTGGTCATGAATTTTGACTTGAATCAAAAGTCGGCATGTGTGCATGACAACTTGCAGATAGTACCTTAACAGTTCCAGGAAAGAAATGCAATATTCTTCAGAAAAGAAAAAAAAAAAAAAAAAAAACTCGTACCGATTTTGTACGAAAATGCTCCCGGGTCCGATTGGTCATGAATTTTGACTTGAATCAAATGTCGGCATGTGTGCATGACAACTTACAGATAGTACCTTAACAGGTCCAGGAAAGAAATGCAATATTCTTCAGAAAAGAAAAAAAACTCGTACCTATTTTGTACGAAAATGCCCCCGGGTCCGATTGGTCATGAATTTTGACTTGAATCAAATGTCGGCATGTGTGCATGACAACTTACAGATAGTACCTTAACAGGTCCAGGAAAGAAATGCAATATTCTTCAGAAAAGAAAAAAAAAAAAAAAAAACTCGTACCGATTTTGTACGAAAATGCCCCCGGGTCCGATTGGTCATGAATTTTGACTTGAATCAAAAGTCGGCATGTGTGCATGACAACTTGCAGATAGTACCTTAACAGTTCCAGGAAAGAAATGCAATATTCTTCAGAAAAGAAAAAAAAAAAAAAAAAAAACTCGTACCGATTTTGTACGAAAATGCTCCCGGGTCCGATTGGTCATGAATTTTGACTTGAATCAAATGTCGGCATGTGTGCATGACAACTTACAGATAGTACCTTAACAGGTCCAGGAAAGAAATGCAATATTCTTCAGAAAAGAAAAAAAACTCGTACCTATTTTGTACGAAAATGCCCCCGGGTCCGATTGGTCATGAATTTTGACTTGAATCAAATGTCGGCATGTGTGCATGACAACTTACAGATAGTACCTTAACAGGTCCAGGAAAGAAATGCAATATTCTTCAGAAAAGAAAAAAAAAAAAAAAAAACTCGTACCGATTTTGTACGAAAATGCCCCCGGGTCCGATTGGTCATGAATTTTGACTTGAATCAAAAGTCGGCATGTGTGCATGACAACTTGCAGATAGTACCTTAACAGGTCCAGGAAAGAAATGCAATATTCTTCAGAAAAGAAAAAAAAAAAAAAAAAAAACTCGTACCGATTTTGTACGAAAATGCCCCCGGGTCCGATTGGTCATGAATTTTGACTTGAATCAAATGTCGGCATGTGTGCATGACAACTTGCAGATAGTACCTTAACAGGTCCAGGAAAGAAATGCTATATTCTTCAAAAAAAAAAAAAAAATCGTACCGATTTTGTACGAAAATGCCCCCGGGTCCGATTGGTCATGAATTTAGACTTGAATCAAAAGTCGGCATGTGTGCATGACAACTTGCAGATAGTACCTTAACAGGTCCAGGAAAGAAATGCAATATTCTTCAGAAAAGAAAAAAAAAAAAAAAAAAAACTCGTACCGATTTTGTACGAAAATGCCCCCGGGTCCGATTGGTCATGAATTTTGACTTGAATCAAATGTCGGCATGTGTGCATGACAACTTGCAGATAGTACCTTAACAGGTCCAGGAAAGAAATGCTATATTCTTCAAAAAAAAAAAAAAAATCGTACCGATTTTGTACGAAAATGCTCCCGGGTCCGATTGGTCATGAATTTTGACTTGAATCAAATGTCGGCATGTGTGCATGACAACTTACAGATAGTACCTTAACAGGTCCAGGAAAGAAATGCAATATTCTTCAGAAAAGAAAAAAAAAAAAAAAAAAACTCGTACCGATTTTGTACGAAAATGCCCCCGGGTCCGATTGGTCATGAATTTTGACTTGAATCAAAAGTCGGCATGTGTGCATGACAACTTGCAGATAGTACCTTAACAGTTCCAGGAAAGAAATGCAATATTCTTCAGAAAAGAAAAAAAAAAAAAAAAAAAACTCGTACCGATTTTGTACGAAAATGCTCCCGGGTCCGATTGGTCATGAATTTTGACTTGAATCAAATGTCGGCATGTGTGCATGACAACTTACAGATAGTACCTTAACAGTTCCAGGAAAGAAATGCAATATTCTTCAGAAAAGAAAAAAAAAAAAAAAAACTCGTACCGATTTTGTACGAAAATGCCCCCGGGTCCGATTGGTCATGAATTTTGACTTGAATCAAAAGTCGGCATGTGTGCATGACAACTTGCAGATAGTACCTTAACAGTTCCAGGAAAGAAATGCAATATTCTTCAGAAAAGAAAAAAAAAAAAAAAAAAAACTCGTACCGATTTTGTACGAAAATGCTCCCGGGTCCGATTGGTCATGAATTTTGACTTGAATCAAATGTCGGCATGTGTGCATGACAACTTACAGATAGTACCTTAACAGGTCCAGGAAAGAAATGCAATATTCTTCAGAAAAGAAAAAAAACTCGTACCTATTTTGTACGAAAATGCCCCCGGGTCCGATTGGTCATGAATTTTGACTTGAATCAAATGTCGGCATGTGTGCATGACAACTTGCAGATAGTACCTTAACAGTTCCAGGAAAGAAATGCAATATTCTTCAGAAAAGAAAAAAAAAAAAAAAAAACTCGTACCGATTTTGTACGAAAATGCTCCCGGGTCCGATTGGTCATGAATTTTGACTTGAATCAAATGTCGGCATGTGTGCATGACAACTTACAGATAGTACCTTAACAGGTCCAGGAAAGAAATGCAATATTCTTCAGAAAAGAAAAAAAAAAAAAAAAAACTCGTACCGATTTTGTACGAAAATGCTCCCGGGTCCGATTGGTCATGAATTTTGACTTGAATCAAATGTCGGCATGTGTGCATGACAACTTACAGATAGTACCTTAACAGGTCCAGGAAAGAAATGCAATATTCTTCAGAAAAGAAAAAAAAAAAAAAAAAAAACTCGTACCGATTTTGTACGAAAATGCCCCCGGGTCCGATTGGTCATGAATTTTGACTTGAATCAAAAGTCGGCATGTGTGCATGACAACTTGCAGATAGTACCTTAACAGTTCCAGGAAAGAAATGCAATATTCTTCAGAAAAGAAAAAAAAAAAAAAAAAAAACTCGTACCGATTTTGTACGAAAATGCTCCCGGGTCCGATTGGTCATGAATTTTGACTTGAATCAAATGTCGGCATGTGTGCATGACAACTTACAGATAGTACCTTAACAGTTCCAGGAAAGAAATGCAATATTCTTCAGAAAAGAAAAAAAAAAAAAAAAACTCGTACCGATTTTGTACGAAAATGCCCCCGGGTCCGATTGGTCATGAATTTTGACTTGAATCAAAAGTCGGCATGTGTGCATGACAACTTGCAGATAGTACCTTAACAGTTCCAGGAAAGAAATGCAATATTCTTCAGAAAAGAAAAAAAAAAAAAAAAAAAACTCCTACCGATTTTGTACGAAAATGCTCCCGGGTCCGATTGGTCATGAATTTTGACTTGAATCAAATGTCGGCATGTGTGCATGACAACTTACAGATAGTACCTTAACAGGTCCAGGAAAGAAATGCAATATTCTTCAGAAAAGAAAAAAAACTCGTACCTATTTTGTACGAAAATGCCCCCGGGTCCGATTGGTCATGAATTTTGACTTGAATCAAATGTCGGCATGTGTGCATGACAACTTGCAGATAGTACCTTAACAGTTCCAGGAAAGAAATGCAATATTCTTCAGAAAAGAAAAAAAAAAAAAAAAAACTCGTACCGATTTTGTACGAAAATGCTCCCGGGTCCGATTGGTCATGAATTTTGACTTGAATCAAATGTCGGCATGTGTGCATGACAACTTACAGATAGTACCTTAACAGGTCCAGGAAAGAAATGCAATATTCTTCAGAAAAGAAAAAAAAAAAAAAAAAACTCGTACCGATTTTGTACGAAAATGCCCCCGGGTCCGATTGGTCATGAATTTTGACTTGAATCAAAAGTCGGCATGTGTGCATGACAACTTGCAGATAGTACCTTAACAGGTCCAGGAAAGAAATGCAATATTCTTCAGAAAAGAAAAAAAAAAAAAAAAAACTCGTACCGATTTTGTACGAAAATGCCCCCGGGTCCGATTGGTCATGAATTTTGACTTGAATCAAAAGTCGGCATGTGTGCATGACAACTTGCAGATAGTACCTTAACAGGTCCAGGAAAGAAATGCAATATTCTTCAGAAAAGAAAAAAAAAAAAAAAAAAAACTCGTACCGATTTTGTACGAAAATGCCCCCGGGTCCGATTGGTCATGAATTTTGACTTGAATCAAATGTCGGCATGTGTGCATGACAACTTGCAGATAGTACCTTAACAGGTCCAGGAAAGAAATGCTATATTCTTCAAAAAAAAAAAAAAAATCGTACCGATTTTGTACGAAAATGCCCCCGGGTCCGATTGGTCATGAATTTAGACTTGAATCAAAAGTCGGCATGTGTGCATGACAACTTGCAGATAGTACCTTAACAGGTCCAGGAAAGAAATGCAATATTCTTCAGAAAAGAAAAAAAAAAAAAAAAAAAAACTCGTACCGATTTTGTACGAAAATGCCCCCGGGTCCGATTGGTCATGAATTTTGACTTGAATCAAATGTCGGCATGTGTGCATGACAACTTGCAGATAGTACCTTAACAGGTCCAGGAAAGAAATGCTATATTCTTCAAAAAAAAAAAAAAAATCGTACCGATTTTGTACGAAAATGCTCCCGGGTCCGATTGGTCATGAATTTTGACTTGAATCAAATGTCGGCATGTGTGCATGACAACTTACAGATAGTACCTTAACAGGTCCAGGAAAGAAATGCAATATTCTTCAGAAAAGAAAAAAAAAAAAAAAAAACTCGTACCGATTTTGTACGAAAATGCCCCCGGGTCCGATTGGTCATGAATTTTGACTTGAATCAAAAGTAGGCATGTGTGCATGACAACTTGCAGATAGTACCTTAACAGTTCCAGGAAAGAAATGCAATATTCTTCAGAAAAGAAAAAAAAAAAAAAAAAAAAACTCGTACCGATTTTGTACGAAAATGCCCCCGGGTCCGATTGGTCATGAATTTTGACTTGAATCAAATGTCGGCATGTGTGCATGACAACTTGCAGATAGTACCTTAAGAGTTCCAGGAAAGAAATGCAATATTCTTCAGAAAAGAAAAAAAAAGAAAAAAAAACTCGTACCGATTTTGTACGAAAATGCCCCCGGGTCCGATTGGTCATGAATTTTGACTTGAATCAAATGTCGGCATGTGTGCATGACAACTTACAGATAGTACCTTAACAGTTCCAGGAAAGAAATGCAATATTCTTCAGAAAAGAAAAAAAAAAAAAAAAACTCGTACCGATTTTGTACGAAAATGCCCCCGGGTCCGATTGGTCATGAATTTTGACTTGAATCAAAAGTCGGCATGTGTGCATGACAACTTGCAGATAGTACCTTAACAGTTCCAGGAAAGAAATGCAATATTCTTCAGAAAAGAAAAAAAAAAAAAAAAAAAACTCGTACCGATTTTGTACGAAAATGCTCCCGGGTCCGATTGGTCATGAATTTTGACTTGAATCAAATGTCGGCATGTGTGCATGACAACTTACAGATAGTACCTTAACAGGTCCAGGAAAGAAATGCAATATTCTTCAGAAAAGAAAAAAAACTCGTACCTATTTTGTACGAAAATGCCCCCGGGTCCGATTGGTCATGAATTTTGACTTGAATCAAATGTCGGCATGTGTGCATGACAACTTGCAGATAGTACCTTAACAGTTCCAGGAAAGAAATGCAATATTCTTCAGAAAAGAAAAAAAAAAAAAAAAAACTCGTACCGATTTTGTACGAAAATGCCCCCGGGTCCGATTGGTCATGAATTTTGACTTGAATCAAATGTCGGCATGTGTGCATGACAACTTACAGATAGTACCTTAACAGGTCCAGGAAAGAAATGCAATATTCTTCAGAAAAGAAAAAAAACTCGTACCTATTTTGTACGAAAATGCCCCCGGGTCCGATTGGTCATGAATTTTGACTTGAATCAAATGTCGGCATGTGTGCATGACAACTTACAGATAGTACCTTAACAGGTCCAGGAAAGAAATGCAATATTCTTCAGAAAAGAAAAAAAAAAAAAAAAAACTCGTACCGATTTTGTACGAAAATGCCCCCGGGTCCGATTGGTCATGAATTTTGACTTGAATCAAAAGTCGGCATGTGTGCATGACAACTTGCAGATAGTACCTTAACAGGTCCAGGAAAGAAATGCAATATTCTTCAGAAAAGAAAAAAAAAAAAAAAAAAAACTCGTACCGATTTTGTACGAAAATGCCCCCGGGTCCGATTGGTCATGAATTTTGACTTGAATCAAATGTCGGCATGTGTGCATGACAACTTGCAGATAGTACCTTAACAGGTCCAGGAAAGAAATGCTATATTCTTCAAAAAAAAAAAAAAAATCGTACCGATTTTGTACGAAAATGCCCCCGGGTCCGATTGGTCATGAATTTAGACTTGAATCAAAAGTCGGCATGTGTGCATGACAACTTGCAGATAGTACCTTAACAGGTCCAGGAAAGAAATGCAATATTCTTCAGAAAAGAAAAAAAAAAAAAAAAAAAACTCGTACCGATTTTGTACGAAAATGCCCCCGGGTCCGATTGGTCATGAATTTTGACTTGAATCAAATGTCGGCATGTGTGCATGACAACTTGCAGATAGTACCTTAACAGGTCCAGGAAAGAAATGCTATATTCTTCAAAAAAAAAAAAAAAATCGTACCGATTTTGTACGAAAATGCTCCCGGGTCCGATTGGTCATGAATTTTGACTTGAATCAAATGTCGGCATGTGTGCATGACAACTTACAGATAGTACCTTAACAGGTCCAGGAAAGAAATGCAATATTCTTCAGAAAAGAAAAAAAAAAAAAAAAAAACTCGTACCGATTTTGTACGAAAATGCCCCCGGGTCCGATTGGTCATGAATTTTGACTTGAATCAAAAGTCGGCATGTGTGCATGACAACTTGCAGATAGTACCTTAACAGTTCCAGGAAAGAAATGCAATATTCTTCAGAAAAGAAAAAAAAAAAAAAAAAAAAACTCGTACCGATTTTGTACGAAAATGCTCCCGGGTCCGATTGGTCATGAATTTTGACTTGAATCAAATGTCGGCATGTGTGCATGACAACTTACAGATAGTACCTTAACAGTTCCAGGAAAGAAATGCAATATTCTTCAGAAAAGAAAAAAAAAAAAAAAAACTCGTACCGATTTTGTACGAAAATGCCCCCGGGTCCGATTGGTCATGAATTTTGACTTGAATCAAAAGTCGGCATGTGTGCATGACAACTTGCAGATAGTACCTTAACAGTTCCAGGAAAGAAATGCAATATTCTTCAGAAAAGAAAAAAAAAAAAAAAAAAAACTCGTACCGATTTTGTACGAAAATGCTCCCGGGTCCGATTGGTCATGAATTTTGACTTGAATCAAATGTCGGCATGTGTGCATGACAACTTACAGATAGTACCTTAACAGGTCCAGGAAAGAAATGCAATATTCTTCAGAAAAGAAAAAAAACTCGTACCTATTTTGTACGAAAATGCCCCCGGGTCCGATTGGTCATGAATTTTGACTTGAATCAAATGTCGGCATGTGTGCATGACAACTTGCAGATAGTACCTTAACAGTTCCAGGAAAGAAATGCAATATTCTTCAGAAAAGAAAAAAAAAAAAAAAAAACTCGTACCGATTTTGTACGAAAATGCTCCCGGGTCCGATTGGTCATGAATTTTGACTTGAATCAAATGTCGGCATGTGTGCATGACAACTTACAGATAGTACCTTAACAGGTCCAGGAAAGAAATGCAATATTCTTCAGAAAAGAAAAAAAAAAAAAAAAAACTCGTACCGATTTTGTACGAAAATGCTCCCGGGTCCGATTGGTCATGAATTTTGACTTGAATCAAATGTCGGCATGTGTGCATGACAACTTACAGATAGTACCTTAACAGGTCCAGGAAAGAAATGCAATATTCTTCAGAAAAGAAAAAAAAAAAAAAAAAAAACTCGTACCGATTTTGTACGAAAATGCCCCCGGGTCCGATTGGTCATGAATTTTGACTTGAATCAAAAGTCGGCATGTGTGCATGACAACTTGCAGATAGTACCTTAACAGTTCCAGGAAAGAAATGCAATATTCTTCAGAAAAGAAAAAAAAAAAAAAAAAAAACTCGTACCGATTTTGTACGAAAATGCTCCCGGGTCCGATTGGTCATGAATTTTGACTTGAATCAAATGTCGGCATGTGTGCATGACAACTTACAGATAGTACCTTAACAGTTCCAGGAAAGAAATGCAATATTCTTCAGAAAAGAAAAAAAAAAAAAAAAACTCGTACCGATTTTGTACGAAAATGCCCCCGGGTCCGATTGGTCATGAATTTTGACTTGAATCAAAAGTCGGCATGTGTGCATGACAACTTGCAGATAGTACCTTAACAGTTCCAGGAAAGAAATGCAATATTCTTCAGAAAAGAAAAAAAAAAAAAAAAAAAACTCCTACCGATTTTGTACGAAAATGCTCCCGGGTCCGATTGGTCATGAATTTTGACTTGAATCAAATGTCGGCATGTGTGCATGACAACTTACAGATAGTACCTTAACAGGTCCAGGAAAGAAATGCAATATTCTTCAGAAAAGAAAAAAAACTCGTACCTATTTTGTACGAAAATGCCCCCGGGTCCGATTGGTCATGAATTTTGACTTGAATCAAATGTCGGCATGTGTGCATGACAACTTGCAGATAGTACCTTAACAGTTCCAGGAAAGAAATGCAATATTCTTCAGAAAAGAAAAAAAAAAAAAAAAAACTCGTACCGATTTTGTACGAAAATGCTCCCGGGTCCGATTGGTCATGAATTTTGACTTGAATCAAATGTCGGCATGTGTGCATGACAACTTACAGATAGTACCTTAACAGGTCCAGGAAAGAAATGCAATATTCTTCAGAAAAGAAAAAAAAAAAAAAAAAACTCGTACCGATTTTGTACGAAAATGCCCCCGGGTCCGATTGGTCATGAATTTTGACTTGAATCAAAAGTCGGCATGTGTGCATGACAACTTGCAGATAGTACCTTAACAGGTCCAGGAAAGAAATGCAATATTCTTCAGAAAAGAAAAAAAAAAAAAAAAAACTCGTACCGATTTTGTACGAAAATGCCCCCGGGTCCGATTGGTCATGAATTTTGACTTGAATCAAAAGTCGGCATGTGTGCATGACAACTTGCAGATAGTACCTTAACAGGTCCAGGAAAGAAATGCAATATTCTTCAGAAAAGAAAAAAAAAAAAAAAAAAAACTCGTACCGATTTTGTACGAAAATGCCCCCGGGTCCGATTGGTCATGAATTTTGACTTGAATCAAATGTCGGCATGTGTGCATGACAACTTGCAGATAGTACCTTAACAGGTCCAGGAAAGAAATGCTATATTCTTCAAAAAAAAAAAAAAAATCGTACCGATTTTGTACGAAAATGCCCCCGGGTCCGATTGGTCATGAATTTAGACTTGAATCAAAAGTCGGCATGTGTGCATGACAACTTGCAGATAGTACCTTAACAGGTCCAGGAAAGAAATGCAATATTCTTCAGAAAAGAAAAAAAAAAAAAAAAAAAAACTCGTACCGATTTTGTACGAAAATGCCCCCGGGTCCGATTGGTCATGAATTTTGACTTGAATCAAATGTCGGCATGTGTGCATGACAACTTGCAGATAGTACCTTAACAGGTCCAGGAAAGAAATGCTATATTCTTCAAAAAAAAAAAAAAAATCGTACCGATTTTGTACGAAAATGCTCCCGGGTCCGATTGGTCATGAATTTTGACTTGAATCAAATGTCGGCATGTGTGCATGACAACTTACAGATAGTACCTTAACAGGTCCAGGAAAGAAATGCAATATTCTTCAGAAAAGAAAAAAAAAAAAAAAAAACTCGTACCGATTTTGTACGAAAATGCCCCCGGGTCCGATTGGTCATGAATTTTGACTTGAATCAAAAGTAGGCATGTGTGCATGACAACTTGCAGATAGTACCTTAACAGTTCCAGGAAAGAAATGCAATATTCTTCAGAAAAGAAAAAAAAAAAAAAAAAAAAACTCGTACCGATTTTGTACGAAAATGCCCCCGGGTCCGATTGGTCATGAATTTTGACTTGAATCAAATGTCGGCATGTGTGCATGACAACTTGCAGATAGTACCTTAAGAGTTCCAGGAAAGAAATGCAATATTCTTCAGAAAAGAAAAAAAAAGAAAAAAAAACTCGTACCGATTTTGTACGAAAATGCCCCCGGGTCCGATTGGTCATGAATTTTGACTTGAATCAAATGTCGGCATGTGTGCATGACAACTTACAGATAGTACCTTAACAGTTCCAGGAAAGAAATGCAATATTCTTCAGAAAAGAAAAAAAAAAAAAAAAACTCGTACCGATTTTGTACGAAAATGCCCCCGGGTCCGATTGGTCATGAATTTTGACTTGAATCAAAAGTCGGCATGTGTGCATGACAACTTGCAGATAGTACCTTAACAGTTCCAGGAAAGAAATGCAATATTCTTCAGAAAAGAAAAAAAAAAAAAAAAAAAACTCGTACCGATTTTGTACGAAAATGCTCCCGGGTCCGATTGGTCATGAATTTTGACTTGAATCAAATGTCGGCATGTGTGCATGACAACTTACAGATAGTACCTTAACAGGTCCAGGAAAGAAATGCAATATTCTTCAGAAAAGAAAAAAAACTCGTACCTATTTTGTACGAAAATGCCCCCGGGTCCGATTGGTCATGAATTTTGACTTGAATCAAATGTCGGCATGTGTGCATGACAACTTGCAGATAGTACCTTAACAGTTCCAGGAAAGAAATGCAATATTCTTCAGAAAAGAAAAAAAAAAAAAAAAAACTCGTACCGATTTTGTACGAAAATGCCCCCGGGTCCGATTGGTCATGAATTTTGACTTGAATCAAAAGTCGGCATGTGTGCATGACAACTTGCAGATAGTACCTTAACAGTTCCAGGAAAGAAATGCAATATTCTTCAGAAAAGAAAAAAAAAAAAAAAAAAAACTCGTACCGATTTTGTACGAAAATGCTCCCGGGTCCGATTGGTCATGAATTTTGACTTGAATCAAATGTCGGCATGTGTGCATGACAACTTACAGATAGTACCTTAACAGGTCCAGGAAAGAAATGCAATATTCTTCAGAAAAGAAAAAAAACTCGTACCTATTTTGTACGAAAATGCCCCCGGGTCCGATTGGTCATGAATTTTGACTTGAATCAAATGTCGGCATGTGTGCATGACAACTTGCAGATAGTACCTTAACAGTTCCAGGAAAGAAATGCAATATTCTTCAGAAAAGAAAAAAAAAAAAAAAAAACTCGTACCGATTTTGTACGAAAATGCTCCCGGGTCCGATTGGTCATGAATTTTGACTTGAATCAAATGTCGGCATGTGTGCATGACAACTTACAGATAGTACCTTAACAGGTCCAGGAAAGAAATGCAATATTCTTCAGAAAAGAAAAAAAAAAAAAAAAAAACTCGTACCGATTTTGTACGAAAATGCTCCCGGGTCCGATTGGTCATGAATTTTGACTTGAATCAAATGTCGGCATGTGTGCATGACAACTTACAGATAGTACCTTAACAGGTCCAGGAAAGAAATGCAATATTCTTCAGAAAAGAAAAAAAAAAAAAAAAAAAACTCGTACCGATTTTGTACGAAAATGCCCCCGGGTCCGATTGGTCATGAATTTTGACTTGAATCAAAAGTCGGCATGTGTGCATGACAACTTGCAGATAGTACCTTAACAGTTCCAGGAAAGAAATGCAATATTCTTCAGAAAAGAAAAAAAAAAAAAAAAAAAACTCGTATCGATTTTGTACGAAAATGCTCCCGGGTCCGATTGGTCATGAATTTTGACTTGAATCAAATGTCGGCATGTGTGCATGACAACTTACAGATAGTACCTTAACAGTTCCAGGAAAGAAATGCAATATTCTTCAGAAAAGAAAAAAAAAAAAAAAAACTCGTACCGATTTTGTACGAAAATGCCCCCGGGTCCGATTGGTCATGAATTTTGACTTGAATCAAAAGTCGGCATGTGTGCATGACAACTTGCAGATAGTACCTTAACAGTTCCAGGAAAGAAATGCAATATTCTTCAGAAAAGAAAAAAAAAAAAAAAAAAAACTCCTACCGATTTTGTACGAAAATGCTCCCGGGTCCGATTGGTCATGAATTTTGACTTGAATCAAATGTCGGCATGTGTGCATGACAACTTACAGATAGTACCTTAACAGGTCCAGGAAAGAAATGCAATATTCTTCAGAAAAGAAAAAAAACTCGTACCTATTTTGTACGAAAATGCCCCCGGGTCCGATTGGTCATGAATTTTGACTTGAATCAAATGTCGGCATGTGTGCATGACAACTTGCAGATAGTACCTTAACAGTTCCAGGAAAGAAATGCAATATTCTTCAGAAAAGAAAAAAAAAAAAAAAAAACTCGTACCGATTTTGTACGAAAATGCTCCCGGGTCCGATTGGTCATGAATTTTGACTTGAATCAAATGTCGGCATGTGTGCATGACAACTTACAGATAGTACCTTAACAGGTCCAGGAAAGAAATGCAATATTCTTCAGAAAAGAAAAAAAAAAAAAAAAAACTCGTACCGATTTTGTACGAAAATGCCCCCGGGTCCGATTGGTCATGAATTTTGACTTGAATCAAAAGTCGGCATGTGTGCATGACAACTTGCAGATAGTACCTTAACAGTTCCAGGAAAGAAATGCAATATTCTTCAGAAAAGAAAAAAAAAAAAAAAAAAACTCGTACCGATTTTGTACGAAAATGCTCCCGGGTCCGATTGGTCATGAATTTTGACTTGAATCAAATGTCGGCATGTGTGCATGACAACTTACAGATAGTACCTTAACAGGTCCAGGAAAGAAATGCAATATTCTTCAGAAAAGAAAAAAAACTCGTACCTATTTTGTACGAAAATGCCCCCGGGTCCGATTGGTCATGAATTTTGACTTGAATCAAATGTCGGCATGTGTGCATGACAACTTACAGATAGTACCTTAACAGGTCCAGGAAAGAAATGCAATATTCTTCAGAAAAGAAAAAAAAAAAAAAAAAAACTCGTACCGATTTTGTACGAAAATGCCCCCGGGTCCGATTGGTCATGAATTTTGACTTGAATCAAAAGTCGGCATGTGTGCATGACAACTTGCAGATAGTACCTTAACAGGTCCAGGAAAGAAATGCAATATTCTTCAGAAAAGAAAAAAAAAAAAAAAAAAAAACTCGTACCGATTTTGTACGAAAATGCCCCCGGGTCCGATTGGTCATGAATTTTGACTTGAATCAAATGTCGGCATGTGTGCATGACAACTTGCAGATAGTACCTTAACAGGTCCAGGAAAGAAATGCTATATTCTTCAAAAAAAAAAAAAAAATCGTACCGATTTTGTACGAAAATGCCCCCGGGTCCGATTGGTCATGAATTTAGACTTGAATCAAAAGTCGGCATGTGTGCATGACAACTTGCAGATAGTACCTTAACAGGTCCAGGAAAGAAATGCAATATTCTTCAGAAAAGAAAAAAAAAAAAAAAAAAAACTCGTACCGATTTTGTACGAAAATGCCCCCGGGTCCGATTGGTCATGAATTTTGACTTGAATCAAATGTCGGCATGTGTGCATGACAACTTGCAGATAGTACCTTAACAGGTCCAGGAAAGAAATGCTATATTCTTCAAAAAAAAAAAAAAAATCGTACCGATTTTGTACGAAAATGCTCCCGGGTCCGATTGGTCATGAATTTTGACTTGAATCAAATGTCGGCATGTGTGCATGACAACTTACAGATAGTACCTTAACAGGTCCAGGAAAGAAATGCAATATTCTTCAGAAAAGAAAAAAAAAAAAAAAAAACTCGTACCGATTTTGTACGAAAATGCCCCCGGGTCCGATTGGTCATGAATTTTGACTTGAATCAAAAGTAGGCATGTGTGCATGACAACTTGCAGATAGTACCTTAACAGTTCCAGGAAAGAAATGCAATATTCTTCAGAAAAGAAAAAAAAAAAAAAAAAAAAACTCGTACCGATTTTGTACGAAAATGCCCCCGGGTCCGATTGGTCATGAATTTTGACTTGAATCAAATGTCGGCATGTGTGCATGACAACTTGCAGATAGTACCTTAAGAGTTCCAGGAAAGAAATGCAATATTCTTCAGAAAAGAAAAAAAAAGAAAAAAAAACTCGTACCGATTTTGTACGAAAATGCCCCCGGGTCCGATTGGTCATGAATTTTGACTTGAATCAAATGTCGGCATGTGTGCATGACAACTTGCAGATAGTACCTTAACAGGTCCAGGAAAGAAATGCTATATTCTTCAAAAAAAAAAAAAAAATCGTACCGATTTTGTACGAAAATGCCCCCGGGTCCGATTGGTCATGAATTTAGACTTGAATCAAAAGTCGGCATGTGTGCATGACAACTTGCAGATAGTACCTTAACAGGTCCAGGAAAGAAATGCAATATTCTTCAGAAAAGAAAAAAAAAAAAAAAAAAAACTCGTACCGATTTTGTACGAAAATGCCCCCGGGTCCGATTGGTCATGAATTTTGACTTGAATCAAATGTCGGCATGTGTGCATGACAACTTGCAGATAGTACCTTAACAGGTCCAGGAAAGAAATGCTATATTCTTCAAAAAAAAAAAAAAAATCGTACCGATTTTGTACGAAAATGCTCCCGGGTCCGATTGGTCATGAATTTTGACTTGAATCAAATGTCGGCATGTGTGCATGACAACTTACAGATAGTACCTTAACAGGTCCAGGAAAGAAATGCAATATTCTTCAGAAAAGAAAAAAAAAAAAAAAAAACTCGTACCGATTTTGTACGAAAATGCCCCCGGGTCCGATTGGTCATGAATTTTGACTTGAATCAAAAGTAGGCATGTGTGCATGACAACTTGCAGATAGTACCTTAACAGTTCCAGGAAAGAAATGCAATATTCTTCAGAAAAGAAAAAAAAAAAAAAAAAAAAACTCGTACCGATTTTGTACGAAAATGCCCCCGGGTCCGATTGGTCATGAATTTTGACTTGAATCAAATGTCGGCATGTGTGCATGACAACTTGCAGATAGTACCTTAAGAGTTCCAGGAAAGAAATGCAATATTCTTCAGAAAAGAAAAAAAAAGAAAAAAAAACTCGTACCGATTTTGTACGAAAATGCCCCCGGGTCCGATTGGTCATGAATTTTGACTTGAATCAAATGTCGGCATGTGTGCATGACAACTTGCAGATAGTACCTTAACAGTTCCAGGAAAGAAATGCAATATTCTTCAGAAAAGAAAAAAAAAAAAAAAAAACTCGTACCGATTTTGTACGAAAATGCCCCCGGGTCCGATTGGTCATGAATTTAGACTTGAATCAAATGTCGGCATGTGTGCATGACAACTTACAGATAGTACCTTAACAGTTCCAGGAAAGAAATGCAATATTCTTCAGAAAAGAAAAAAAAAAAAAAAAAAAAAACTCGTACCGATTTTGTACGAAAATGCCCCCGGGTCCGATTGGTCATGAATTTTGACTTGAATCAAAAGTAGGCATGTGTGCATGACAACTTGCAGATAGTACCTTAACAGTTCCAGGAAAGAAATGCAATATTCTTCAGAAAAGAAAAAAAAAAAAAAAAAAAAACTCGTACCGATTTTGTACGAAAATGCCCCCGGGTCCGATTGGTCATGAATTTTGACTTGAATCAAATGTCGGCATGTGTGCATGACAACTTGCAGATAGTACCTTAAGAGTTCCAGGAAAGAAATGCAATATTCTTCAGAAAAGAAAAAAAAAGAAAAAAAAACTCGTACCGATTTTGTACGAAAATGCCCCCGGGTCCGATTGGTCATCAATTTTGACTTGAATCAAATGTCGGCATGTGTGCATGACAACTTGCAGATAGTACCTTAACAGGTCCAGGAAAGAAATGCTATATTCTTCAAAAAAAAAAAAAAAATCGTACAGATTTTGTACGAAAATGCCCCCGGGTCCGATTGGTCATGAATTTAGACTTGAATCAAAAGTCGGCATGTGTGCATGACAACTTGCAGATAGTACCTTAACAGGTCCAGGAAAGAAATGCAATATTCTTCAGAAAAGAAAAAAAAAAAAAAAAAAAACTCGTACCGATTTTGTACGAAAATGCCCCCGGGTCCGATTGGTCATGAATTTTGACTTGAATCAAATGTCGGCATGTGTGCATGACAACTTGCAGATAGTACCTTAACAGGTCCAGGAAAGAAATGCTATATTCTTCAAAAAAAAAAAAAAAATCGTACCGATTTTGTACGAAAATGCTCCCGGGTCCGATTGGTCATGAATTTTGACTTGAATCAAATGTCGGCATGTGTGCATGACAACTTACAGATAGTACCTTAACAGGTCCAGGAAAGAAATGCAATATTCTTCAGAAAAGAAAAAAAAAAAAAAAAAACTCGTACCGATTTTGTACGAAAATGCCCCCGGGTCCGATTGGTCATGAATTTTGACTTGAATCAAAAGTAGGCATGTGTGCATGACAACTTGCAGATAGTACCTTAACAGTTCCAGGAAAGAAATGCAATATTCTTCAGAAAAGAAAAAAAAAAAAAAAAAAAAACTCGTACCGATTTTGTACGAAAATGCCCCCGGGTCCGATTGGTCATGAATTTTGACTTGAATCAAATGTCGGCATGTGTGCATGACAACTTGCAGATAGTACCTTAAGAGTTCCAGGAAAGAAATGCAATATTCTTCAGAAAAGAAAAAAAAAGAAAAAAAAACTCGTACCGATTTTGTACGAAAATGCCCCCGGGTCCGATTGGTCATGAATTTTGACTTGAATCAAATGTCGGCATGTGTGCATGACAACTTGCAGATAGTACCTTAACAGTTCCAGGAAAGAAATGCAATATTCTTCAGAAAAGAAAAAAAAAAAAAAAAAACTCGTACCGATTTTGTACGAAAATGCCCCCGGGTCCGATTGGTCATGAATTTAGACTTGAATCAAATGTCGGCATGTGTGCATGACAACTTACAGATAGTACCTTAACAGTTCCAGGAAAGAAATGCAATATTCTTCAGAAAAGAAAAAAAAAAAAAAAAAAAAACTCGTACCGATTTTGTACGAAAATGCCCCCGGGTCCGATTGGTCATGAATTTTGACTTGAATCAAAAGTAGGCATGTGTGCATGACAACTTGCAGATAGTACCTTAACAGTTCCAGGAAAGAAATGCAATATTCTTCAGAAAAGAAAAAAAAAAAAAAAAAAAAACTCGTACCGATTTTGTACGAAAATGCCCCCGGGTCCGATTGGTCATGAATTTTGACTTGAATCAAATGTCGGCATGTGTGCATGACAACTTGCAGATAGTACCTTAAGAGTTCCAGGAAAGAAATGCAATATTCTTCAGAAAAGAAAAAAAAAGAAAAAAAAACTCGTACCGATTTTGTACGAAAATGCCCCCGGGTCCGATTGGTCATCAATTTTGACTTGAATCAAATGTCGGCATGTGTGCATGACAACTTGCAGATAGTACCTTAACAGGTCCAGGAAAGAAATGCTATATTCTTCAAAAAAAAAAAAAAAATCGTACAGATTTTGTACGAAAATGCCCCCGGGTCCGATTGGTCATGAATTTAGACTTGAATCAAAAGTCGGCATGTGTGCATGACAACTTGCAGATAGTACCTTAACAGGTCCAGGAAAGAAATGCAATATTCTTCAGAAAAGAAAAAAAAAAAAAAAAAAAACTCGTACCGATTTTGTACGAAAATGCCCCCGGGTCCGATTGGTCATGAATTTTGACTTGAATCAAATGTCGGCATGTGTGCATGACAACTTGCAGATAGTACCTTAACAGGTCCAGGAAAGAAATGCTATATTCTTCAAAAAAAAAAAAAAAATCGTACCGATTTTGTACGAAAATGCTCCCGGGTCCGATTGGTCATGAATTTTGACTTGAATCAAATGTCGGCATGTGTGCATGACAACTTACAGATAGTACCTTAACAGGTCCAGGAAAGAAATGCAATATTCTTCAGAAAAGAAAAAAAAAAAAAAAAAACTCGTACCGATTTTGTACGAAAATGCCCCCGGGTCCGATTGGTCATGAATTTTGACTTGAATCAAAAGTAGGCATGTGTGCATGACAACTTGCAGATAGTACCTTAACAGTTCCAGGAAAGAAATGCAATATTCTTCAGAAAAGAAAAAAAAAAAAAAAAAAAAACTCGTACCGATTTTGTACGAAAATGCCCCCGGGTCCGATTGGTCATGAATTTTGACTTGAATCAAATGTCGGCATGTGTGCATGACAACTTGCAGATAGTACCTTAAGAGTTCCAGGAAAGAAATGCAATATTCTTCAGAAAAGAAAAAAAAAGAAAAAAAAACTCGTACCGATTTTGTACGAAAATGCCCCCGGGTCCGATTGGTCATGAATTTTGACTTGAATCAAATGTCGGCATGTGTGCATGACAACTTGCAGATAGTACCTTAACAGTTCCAGGAAAGAAATGCAATATTCTTCAGAAAAGAAAAAAAAAAAAAAAAAACTCGTACCGATTTTGTACGAAAATGCCCCCGGGTCCGATTGGTCATGAATTTAGACTTGAATCAAATGTCGGCATGTGTGCATGACAACTTACAGATAGTACCTTAACAGTTCCAGGAAAGAAATGCAATATTCTTCAGAAAAGAAAAAAAAAAAAAAAAAAAAACTCGTACCGATTTTGTACGAAAATGCCCCCGGGTCCGATTGGTCATGAATTTTGACTTGAATCAAAAGTAGGCATGTGTGCATGACAACTTGCAGATAGTACCTTAACAGTTCCAGGAAAGAAATGCAATATTCTTCAGAAAAGAAAAAAAAAAAAAAAAAAAAACTCGTACCGATTTTGTACGAAAATGCCCCCGGGTCCGATTGGTCATGAATTTTGACTTGAATCAAATGTCGGCATGTGTGCATGACAACTTGCAGATAGTACCTTAAGAGTTCCAGGAAAGAAATGCAATATTCTTCAGAAAAGAAAAAAAAAGAAAAAAAAACTCGTACCGATTTTGTACGAAAATGCCCCCGGGTCCGATTGGTCATGAATTTTGACTTGAATCAAATGTCGGCATGTGTGCATGACAACTTGCAGATAGTACCTTAACAGTTCCAGGAAAGAAATGCAATATTCTTCAGAAAAGAAAAAAAAAAAAAAAAAACTCGTACCGATTTTGTACGAAAATGCCCCCGGGTCCGATTGGTCATGAATTTAGACTTGAATCAAATGTCGGCATGTGTGCATGACAACTTACAGATAGTACCTTAACAGTTCCAGGAAAGAAATGCAATATTCTTCAGAAAAGAAAAAAAAAAAAAAAAAAAAACTCGTACCGATTTTGTACGAAAATGCCCCCGGGTCCGATTGGTCATGAATTTTGACTTGAATCAAATGTCGGCATGTGTGCATGACAACTTACAGATAGTACCTTAACAGGTCCAGGAAAGAAATGCAATATTCTTCAGAAAAGAAAAAAAACTCGTACCTATTTTGTACGAAAATGCCCCCGGGTCCGATTGGTCATGAATTTTGACTTGAATCAAATGTCGGCATGTGTGCATGACAACTTACAGATAGTACCTTAACAGGTCCAGGAAAGAAATGCAATATTCTTCAGAAAAGAAAAAAAAAAAAAAAAAACTCGTACCGATTTTGTACGAAAATGCCCCCGGGTCCGATTGGTCATGAATTTTGACTTGAATCAAAAGTCGGCATGTGTGCATGACAACTTGCAGATAGTACCTTAACAGGTCCAGGAAAGAAATGCAATATTCTTCAGAAAAGAAAAAAAAAAAAAAAAAAAAACTCGTACCGATTTTGTACGAAAATGCCCCCGGGTCCGATTGGTCATGAATTTTGACTTGAATCAAATGTCGGCATGTGTGCATGACAACTTGCAGATAGTACCTTAACAGGTCCAGGAAAGAAATGCTATATTCTTCAAAAAAAAAAAAAAAATCGTACCGATTTTGTACGAAAATGCCCCCGGGTCCGATTGGTCATGAATTTAGACTTGAATCAAAAGTCGGCATGTGTGCATGACAACTTGCAGATAGTACCTTAACAGGTCCAGGAAAGAAATGCAATATTCTTCAGAAAAGAAAAAAAAAGAAAAAAAAACTCGTACCGATTTTGTACGAAAATGCCCCCGGGTCCGATTGGTCATGAATTTTGACTTGAATCAAATGTCGGCATGTGTGCATGACAACTTGCAGATAGTACCTTAACAGTTCCAGGAAAGAAATGCAATATTCTTCAGAAAAGAAAAAAAAAAAAAAAAAAAAACTCGTACCGATTTTGTACGAAAATGCCCCCGGGTCCGATTGGTCATGAATTTTGACTTGAATCAAAAGTAGGCATGTGTGCATGACAACTTGCAGATAGTACCTTAACAGTTCCAGGAAAGAAATGCAATATTCTTCAGAAAAGAAAAAAAAAAAAAAAAAAAAACTCGTACCGATTTTGTACGAAAATGCCCCCGGGTCCGATTGGTCATGAATTTTGACTTGAATCAAATGTCGGCATGTGTGCATGACAACTTGCAGATAGTACCTTAAGAGTTCCAGGAAAGAAATGCAATATTCTTCAGAAAAGAAAAAAAAAGAAAAAAAAACTCGTACCGATTTTGTACGAAAATGCCCCCGGGTCCGATTGGTCATGAATTTTGACTTGAATCAAATGTCGGCATGTGTGCATGACAACTTGCAGATAGTACCTTAACAGTTCCAGGAAAGAAATGCAATATTCTTCAGAAAAGAAAAAAAAAAAAAAAAAACTCGTACCGATTTTGTACGAAAATGCCCCCGGGTCCGATTGGTCATGAATTTAGACTTGAATCAAATGTCGGCATGTGTGCATGACAACTTACAGATAGTACCTTAACAGTTCCAGGAAAGAAATGCAATATTCTTCAGAAAAGAAAAAAAAAAAAAAAAAAAAACTCGTACCGATTTTGTACGAAAATGCCCCCGGGTCCGATTGGTCATGAATTTTGACTTGAATCAAAAGTAGGCATGTGTGCATGACAACTTGCAGATAGTACCTTAACAGTTCCAGGAAAGAAATGCAATATTCTTCAGAAAAGAAAAAAAAAAAAAAAAAAAAAACTCGTACCGATTTTGTACGAAAATGCCCCCGGGTCCGATTGGTCATGAATTTTGACTTGAATCAAATGTCGGCATGTGTGCATGACAACTTGCAGATAGTACCTTAAGAGTTCCAGGAAAGAAATGCAATATTCTTCAGAAAAGAAAAAAAAAGAAAAAAAAACTCGTACCGATTTTGTACGAAAATGCCCCCGGGTCCGATTGGTCATGAATTTTGACTTGAATCAAATGTCGGCATGTGTGCATGACAACTTGCAGATAGTACCTTAACAGTTCCAGGAAAGAAATGCAATATTCTTCAGAAAAGAAAAAAAAAAAAAAAAAACTCGTACCGATTTTGTACGAAAATGCCCCCGGGTCCGATTGGTCATGAATTTAGACTTGAATCAAATGTCGGCATGTGTGCATGACAACTTACAGATAGTACCTTAACAGTTCCAGGAAAGAAATGCAATATTCTTCAGAAAAGAAAAAAAAAAAAAAAAAAAAACTCGTACCGATTTTGTACGAAAATGCCCCCGGGTCCGATTGGTCATGAATTTTGACTTGAATCAAATGTCGGCATGTGTGCATGACAACTTACAGATAGTACCTTAACAGGTCCAGGAAAGAAATGCAATATTCTTCAGAAAAGAAAAAAAACTCGTACCTATTTTGTACGAAAATGCCCCCGGGTCCGATTGGTCATGAATTTTGACTTGAATCAAATGTCGGCATGTGTGCATGACAACTTACAGATAGTACCTTAACAGGTCCAGGAAAGAAATGCAATATTCTTCAGAAAAGAAAAAAAAAAAAAAAAAACTCGTACCGATTTTGTACGAAAATGCCCCCGGGTCCGATTGGTCATGAATTTTGACTTGAATCAAAAGTCGGCATGTGTGCATGACAACTTGCAGATAGTACCTTAACAGGTCCAGGAAAGAAATGCAATATTCTTCAGAAAAGAAAAAAAAAAAAAAAAAAAAACTCGTACCGATTTTGTACGAAAATGCCCCCGGGTCCGATTGGTCATGAATTTTGACTTGAATCAAATGTCGGCATGTGTGCATGACAACTTGCAGATAGTACCTTAACAGGTCCAGGAAAGAAATGCTATATTCTTCAAAAAAAAAAAAAAAATCGTACCGATTTTGTACGAAAATGCCCCCGGGTCCGATTGGTCATGAATTTAGACTTGAATCAAAAGTCGGCATGTGTGCATGACAACTTGCAGATAGTACCTTAACAGGTCCAGGAAAGAAATGCAATATTCTTCAGAAAAGAAAAAAAAAAAAAAAAAAACTCGTACCGATTTTGTACGAAAATGCCCCCGGGTCCGATTGGTCATGAATTTTGACTTGAATCAAATGTCGGCATGTGTGCATGACAACTTGCAGATAGTACCTTAACAGGTCCAGGAAAGAAATGCTATATTCTTCAAAAAAAAAAAAAAAATCGTACCGATTTTGTACGAAAATGCTCCCGGGTCCGATTGGTCATGAATTTTGACTTGAATCAAATGTCGGCATGTGTGCATGACAACTTACAGATAGTACCTTAACAGGTCCAGGAAAGAAATGCAATATTCTTCAGAAAAGAAAAAAAAAAAAAAAAAACTCGTACCGATTTTGTACGAAAATGCCCCCGGGTCCGATTGGTCATGAATTTTGACTTGAATCAAAAGTAGGCATGTGTGCATGACAACTTGCAGATAGTACCTTAACAGTTCCAGGAAAGAAATGCAATATTCTTCAGAAAAGAAAAAAAAAAAAAAAAAAAAACTCGTACCGATTTTGTACGAAAATGCCCCCGGGTCCGATTGGTCATGAATTTTGACTTGAATCAAATGTCGGCATGTGTGCATGACAACTTGCAGATAGTACCTTAAGAGTTCCAGGAAAGAAATGCAATATTCTTCAGAAAAGAAAAAAAAAGAAAAAAAAACTCGTACCGATTTTGTACGAAAATGCCCCCGGGTCCGATTGGTCATGAATTTTGACTTGAATCAAATGTCGGCATGTGTGCATGACAACTTGCAGATAGTACCTTAACAGTTCCAGGAAAGAAATGCAATATTCTTCAGAAAAGAAAAAAAAAAAAAAAAAACTCGTACCGATTTTGTACGAAAATGCCCCCGGGTCCGATTGGTCATGAATTTAGACTTGAATCAAATGTCGGCATGTGTGCATGACAACTTACAGATAGTACCTTAACAGTTCCAGGAAAGAAATGCAATATTCTTCAGAAAAGAAAAAAAAAAAAAAAAAAAAACTCGTACCGATTTTGTACGAAAATGCCCCCGGGTCCGATTGGTCATGAATTTTGACTTGAATCAAAAGTAGGCATGTGTGCATGACAACTTGCAGATAGTACCTTAACAGTTCCAGGAAAGAAATGCAATATTCTTCAGAAAAGAAAAAAAAAAAAAAAAAAAAACTCGTACCGATTTTGTACGAAAATGCCCCCGGGTCCGATTGGTCATGAATTTTGACTTGAATCAAATGTCGGCATGTGTGCATGACAACTTGCAGATAGTACCTTAAGAGTTCCAGGAAAGAAATGCAATATTCTTCAGAAAAGAAAAAAAAAGAAAAAAAAACTCGTACCGATTTTGTACGAAAATGCCCCCGGGTCCGATTGGTCATGAATTTTGACTTGAATCAAATGTCGGCATGTGTGCATGACAACTTGCAGATAGTACCTTAACAGTTCCAGGAAAGAAATGCAATATTCTTCAGAAAAGAAAAAAAAAAAAAAAAAACTCGTACCGATTTTGTACGAAAATGCCCCCGGGTCCGATTGGTCATGAATTTAGACTTGAATCAAATGTCGGCATGTGTGCATGACAACTTACAGATAGTACCTTAACAGTTCCAGGAAAGAAATGCAATATTCTTCAGAAAAGAAAAAAAAAAAAAAAAAAAAACTCGTACCGATTTTGTACGAAAATGCCCCCGGGTCCGATTGGTCATGAATTTTGACTTGAATCAAAAGTAGGCATGTGTGCATGACAACTTGCAGATAGTACCTTAACAGTTCCAGGAAAGAAATGCAATATTCTTCAGAAAAGAAAAAAAAAAAAAAAAAAAAACTCGTACCGATTTTGTACGAAAATGCCCCCGGGTCCGATTGGTCATGAATTTTGACTTGAATCAAATGTCGGCATGTGTGCATGACAACTTACAGATAGTACCTTAACAGGTCCAGGAAAGAAATGCAATATTCTTCAGAAAAGAAAAAAAAAAAAAAAAAACTCGTACCGATTTTGTACGAAAATGCCCCCGGGTCCGATTGGTCATGAATTTTGACTTGAATCAAAAGTCGGCATGTGTGCATGACAACTTGCAGATAGTACCTTAACAGGTCCAGGAAAGAAATGCAATATTCTTCAGAAAAGAAAAAAAAAAAAAAAAAAAAACTCGTACCGATTTTGTACGAAAATGCCCCCGGGTCCGATTGGTCATGAATTTTGACTTGAATCAAATGTCGGCATGTGTGCATGACAACTTGCAGATAGTACCTTAACAGGTCCAGGAAAGAAATGCTATATTCTTCAAAAAAAAAAAAAAAATCGTACCGATTTTGTACGAAAATGCCCCCGGGTCCGATTGGTCATGAATTTAGACTTGAATCAAAAGTCGGCATGTGTGCATGACAACTTGCAGATAGTACCTTAACAGGTCCAGGAAAGAAATGCAATATTCTTCAGAAAAGAAAAAAAAAAAAAAAAAAACTCGTACCGATTTTGTACGAAAATGCCCCCGGGTCCGATTGGTCATGAATTTTGACTTGAATCAAATGTCGGCATGTGTGCATGACAACTTGCAGATAGTACCTTAACAGGTCCAGGAAAGAAATGCTATATTCTTCAAAAAAAAAAAAAAAATCGTACCGATTTTGTACGAAAATGCTCCCGGGTCCGATTGGTCATGAATTTTGACTTGAATCAAATGTCGGCATGTGTGCATGACAACTTACAGATAGTACCTTAACAGGTCCAGGAAAGAAATGCAATATTCTTCAGAAAAGAAAAAAAAAAAAAAAAAACTCGTACCGATTTTGTACGAAAATGCCCCCGGGTCCGATTGGTCATGAATTTTGACTTGAATCAAAAGTAGGCATGTGTGCATGACAACTTGCAGATAGTACCTTAACAGTTCCAGGAAAGAAATGCAATATTCTTCAGAAAAGAAAAAAAAAAAAAAAAAAAAACTCGTACCGATTTTGTACGAAAATGCCCCCGGGTCCGATTGGTCATGAATTTTGACTTGAATCAAATGTCGGCATGTGTGCATGACAACTTGCAGATAGTACCTTAAGAGTTCCAGGAAAGAAATGCAATATTCTTCAGAAAAGAAAAAAAAAGAAAAAAAAACTCGTACCGATTTTGTACGAAAATGCCCCCGGGTCCGATTGGTCATGAATTTTGACTTGAATCAAATGTCGGCATGTGTGCATGACAACTTGCAGATAGTACCTTAACAGTTCCAGGAAAGAAATGCAATATTCTTCAGAAAAGAAAAAAAAAAAAAAAAAACTCGTACCGATTTTGTACGAAAATGCCCCCGGGTCCGATTGGTCATGAATTTAGACTTGAATCAAATGTCGGCATGTGTGCATGACAACTTACAGATAGTACCTTAACAGTTCCAGGAAAGAAATGCAATATTCTTCAGAAAAGAAAAAAAAAAAAAAAAAAAAACTCGTACCGATTTTGTACGAAAATGCCCCCGGGTCCGATTGGTCATGAATTTTGACTTGAATCAAAAGTAGGCATGTGTGCATGACAACTTGCAGATAGTACCTTAACAGTTCCAGGAAAGAAATGCAATATTCTTCAGAAAAGAAAAAAAAAAAAAAAAAAAAACTCGTACCGATTTTGTACGAAAATGCCCCCGGGTCCGATTGGTCATGAATTTTGACTTGAATCAAATGTCGGCATGTGTGCATGACAACTTGCAGATAGTACCTTAAGAGTTCCAGGAAAGAAATGCAATATTCTTCAGAAAAGAAAAAAAAAGAAAAAAAAACTCGTACCGATTTTGTACGAAAATGCCCCCGGGTCCGATTGGTCATGAATTTTGACTTGAATCAAATGTCGGCATGTGTGCATGACAACTTGCAGATAGTACCTTAACAGTTCCAGGAAAGAAATGCAATATTCTTCAGAAAAGAAAAAAAAAAAAAAAAAACTCGTACCGATTTTGTACGAAAATGCCCCCGGGTCCGATTGGTCATGAATTTAGACTTGAATCAAATGTCGGCATGTGTGCATGACAACTTACAGATAGTACCTTAACAGTTCCAGGAAAGAAATGCAATATTCTTCAGAAAAGAAAAAAAAAAAAAAAAAAAAACTCGTACCGATTTTGTACGAAAATGCCCCCGGGTCCGATTGGTCATGAATTTTGACTTGAATCAAAAGTAGGCATGTGTGCATGACAACTTGCAGATAGTACCTTAACAGTTCCAGGAAAGAAATGCAATATTCTTCAGAAAAGAAAAAAAAAAAAAAAAAAAAACTCGTACCGATTTTGTACGAAAATGCCCCCGGGTCCGATTGGTCATGAATTTTGACTTGAATCAAATGTCGGCATGTGTGCATGACAACTTGCAGATAGTACCTTAAGAGTTCCAGGAAAGAAATGCAATATTCTTCAGAAAAGAAAAAAAAAGAAAAAAAAACTCGTACCGATTTTGTACGAAAATGCCCCCGGGTCCGATTGGTCATGAATTTTGACTTGAATCAAATGTCGGCATGTGTGCATGACAACTTGCAGATAGTACCTTAACAGGTCCAGGAAAGAAATGCTATATTCTTCAAAAAAAAAAAAAAAATCGTACCGATTTTGTACGAAAATGCCCCCGGGTCCGATTGGTCATGAATTTAGACTTGAATCAAAAGTCGGCATGTGTGCATGACAACTTGCAGATAGTACCTTAACAGGTCCAGGAAAGAAATGCAATATTCTTCAGAAAAGAAAAAAAAAAAAAAAAAAACTCGTACCGATTTTGTACGAAAATGCCCCCGGGTCCGATTGGTCATGAATTTTGACTTGAATCAAATGTCGGCATGTGTGCATGACAACTTGCAGATAGTACCTTAACAGGTCCAGGAAAGAAATGCTATATTCTTCAAAAAAAAAAAAAAAATCGTACCGATTTTGTACGAAAATGCTCCCGGGTCCGATTGGTCATGAATTTTGACTTGAATCAAATGTCGGCATGTGTGCATGACAACTTACAGATAGTACCTTAACAGGTCCAGGAAAGAAATGCAATATTCTTCAGAAAAGAAAAAAAAAAAAAAAAAACTCGTACCGATTTTGTACGAAAATGCCCCCGGGTCCGATTGGTCATGAATTTTGACTTGAATCAAAAGTAGGCATGTGTGCATGACAACTTGCAGATAGTACCTTAACAGTTCCAGGAAAGAAATGCAATATTCTTCAGAAAAGAAAAAAAAAAAAAAAAAAAAACTCGTACCGATTTTGTACGAAAATGCCCCCGGGTCCGATTGGTCATGAATTTTGACTTGAATCAAATGTCGGCATGTGTGCATGACAACTTGCAGATAGTACCTTAAGAGTTCCAGGAAAGAAATGCAATATTCTTCAGAAAAGAAAAAAAAAGAAAAAAAAACTCGTACCGATTTTGTACGAAAATGCCCCCGGGTCCGATTGGTCATGAATTTTGACTTGAATCAAATGTCGGCATGTGTGCATGACAACTTGCAGATAGTACCTTAACAGTTCCAGGAAAGAAATGCAATATTCTTCAGAAAAGAAAAAAAAAAAAAAAAAACTCGTACCGATTTTGTACGAAAATGCCCCCGGGTCCGATTGGTCATGAATTTAGACTTGAATCAAATGTCGGCATGTGTGCATGACAACTTACAGATAGTACCTTAACAGTTCCAGGAAAGAAATGCAATATTCTTCAGAAAAGAAAAAAAAAAAAAAAAAAAAACTCGTACCGATTTTGTACGAAAATGCCCCCGGGTCCGATTGGTCATGAATTTTGACTTGAATCAAAAGTAGGCATGTGTGCATGACAACTTGCAGATAGTACCTTAACAGTTCCAGGAAAGAAATGCAATATTCTTCAGAAAAGAAAAAAAAAAAAAAAAAAAAACTCGTACCGATTTTGTACGAAAATGCCCCCGGGTCCGATTGGTCATGAATTTTGACTTGAATCAAATGTCGGCATGTGTGCATGACAACTTGCAGATAGTACCTTAAGAGTTCCAGGAAAGAAATGCAATATTCTTCAGAAAAGAAAAAAAAAGAAAAAAAAACTCGTACCGATTTTGTACGAAAATGCCCCCGGGTCCGATTGGTCATGAATTTTGACTTGAATCAAATGTCGGCATGTGTGCATGACAACTTGCAGATAGTACCTTAACAGTTCCAGGAAAGAAATGCAATATTCTTCAGAAAAGAAAAAAAAAAAAAAAAAACTCGTACCGATTTTGTACGAAAATGCCCCCGGGTCCGATTGGTCATGAATTTAGACTTGAATCAAATGTCGGCATGTGTGCATGACAACTTACAGATAGTACCTTAACAGTTCCAGGAAAGAAATGCAATATTCTTCAGAAAAGAAAAAAAAAAAAAAAAAAAAACTCGTACCGATTTTGTACGAAAATGCCCCCGGGTCCGATTGGTCATGAATTTTGACTTGAATCAAAAGTAGGCATGTGTGCATGACAACTTGCAGATAGTACCTTAACAGTTCCAGGAAAGAAATGCAATATTCTTCAGAAAAGAAAAAAAAAAAAAAAAAAAAACTCGTACCGATTTTGTACGAAAATGCCCCCGGGTCCGATTGGTCATGAATTTTGACTTGAATCAAATGTCGGCATGTGTGCATGACAACTTGCAGATAGTACCTTAAGAGTTCCAGGAAAGAAATGCAATATTCTTCAGAAAAGAAAAAAAAAGAAAAAAAAACTCGTACCGATTTTGTACGAAAATGCCCCCGGGTCCGATTGGTCATGAATTTTGACTTGAATCAAATGTCGGCATGTGTGCATGACAACTTGCAGATAGTACCTTAACAGTTCCAGGAAAGAAATGCAATATTCTTCAGAAAAGAAAAAAAAAAAAAAAAAAACTCGTACCGATTTTGTACGAAAATGCCCCCGGGTCCGATTGGTCATGAATTTAGACTTGAATCAAATGTCGGCATGTGTGCATGACAACTTACAGATAGTACCTTAACAGTTCCAGGAAAGAAATGCAATATTCTTCAGAAAAGAAAAAAAAAAAAAAAAAAAAACTCGTACCGATTTTGTACGAAAATGCCCCCGGGTCCGATTGGTCATGAATTTTGACTTGAATCAAAAGTAGGCATGTGTGCATGACAACTTGCAGATAGTACCTTAACAGTTCCAGGAAAGAAATGCAATATTCTTCAGAAAAGAAAAAAAAAAAAAAAAAAAAAACTCGTACCGATTTTGTACGAAAATGCCCCCGGGTCCGATTGGTCATGAATTTAGACTTGAATCAAATGTCGGCATGTGTGCATGACAACTTACAGATAGTACCTTAACAGTTCCAGGAAAGAAATGCAATATTCTTCAGAAAAGAAAAAAAAAAAAAAAAAAAAACTCGTACCGATTTTGTACGAAAATGCCCCCGGGTCCGATTGGTCATGAATTTTGACTTGAATCAAAAGTAGGCATGTGTGCATGACAACTTGCAGATAGTACCTTAACAGTTCCAGGAAAGAAATGCAATATTCTTCAGAAAAGAAAAAAAAAAAAAAAAAAAAAAACTCGTACCGATTTTGTACGAAAATGCCCCCGGGTCCGATTGGTCATGAATTTTGACTTGAGTCAAATGTCGGCATGTGTGCATGACAACTTGCAGATAGTACCTTAAGAGTTCCAGGAAAGAAATGCAATATTCTTCAGAAAAGAAAAAAAAAGAAAAAAAAACTCGTACCGATTTTGTACGAAAATGCCCCCGGGTCCGATTGGTCATGAATTTTGACTTGAATCAAATGTCGGCATGTGTGCATGACAACTTGCAGATAGTACCTTAACAGTTCCAGGAAAGAAATGCAATATTCTTCAGAAAAGAAAAAAAAAAAAAAAAAACTCGTACCGATTTTGTACGAAAATGCCCCCGGGTCCGATTGGTCATGAATTTAGACTTGAATCAAATGTCGGCATGTGTGCATGACAACTTACAGATAGTACCTTAACAGTTCCAGGAAAGAAATGCAATATTCTTCAGAAAAGAAAAAAAAAAAAAAAAAAAAACTCGTACCGATTTTGTACGAAAATGCCCCCGGGTCCGATTGGTCATGAATTTTGACTTGAATCAAAAGTAGGCATGTGTGCATGACAACTTGCAGATAGTACCTTAACAGTTCCAGGAAAGAAATGCAATATTCTTCAGAAAAGAAAAAAAAAAAAAAAAAAAAACTCGTACCGATTTTGTACGAAAATGCCCCCGGGTCCGATTGGTCATGAATTTTGACTTGAATCAAATGTCGGCATGTGTGCATGACAACTTGCAGATAGTACCTTAAGAGTTCCAGGAAAGAAATGCAATATTCTTCAGAAAAGAAAAAAAAAGAAAAAAAAACTCGTACCGATTTTGTACGAAAATGCCCCCGGGTCCGATTGGTCATGAATTTTGACTTGAATCAAATGTCGGCATGTGTGCATGACAACTTGCAGATAGTACCTTAACAGTTCCAGGAAAGAAATGCAATATTCTTCAGAAAAGAAAAAAAAAAAAAAAAAACTCGTACCGATTTTGTACGAAAATGCCCCCGGGTCCGATTGGTCATGAATTTAGACTTGAATCAAATGTCGGCATGTGTGCATGACAACTTACAGATAGTACCTTAACAGTTCCAGGAAAGAAATGCAATATTCTTCAGAAAAGAAAAAAAAAAAAAAAAAAAAACTCGTACCGATTTTGTACGAAAATGCCCCCGGGTCCGATTGGTCATGAATTTTGACTTGAATCAAAAGTAGGCATGTGTGCATGACAACTTGCAGATAGTACCTTAACAGTTCCAGGAAAGAAATGCAATATTCTTCAGAAAAGAAAAAAAAAAAAAAAAAAAAACTCGTACCGATTTTGTACGAAAATGCCCCCGGGTCCGATTGGTCATGAATTTTGACTTGAATCAAATGTCGGCATGTGTGCATGACAACTTGCAGATAGTACCTTAAGAGTTCCAGGAAAGAAATGCAATATTCTTCAGAAAAGAAAAAAAAAGAAAAAAAAACTCGTACCGATTTTGTACGAAAATGCCCCCGGGTCCGATTGGTCATGAATTTTGACTTGAATCAAATGTCGGCATGTGTGCATGACAACTTGCAGATAGTACCTTAACAGTTCCAGGAAAGAAATGCAATATTCTTCAGAAAAGAAAAAAAAAAAAAAAAAAACTCGTACCGATTTTGTACGAAAATGCCCCCGGGTCCGATTGGTCATGAATTTAGACTTGAATCAAATGTCGGCATGTGTGCATGACAACTTACAGATAGTACCTTAACAGTTCCAGGAAAGAAATGCAATATTCTTCAGAAAAGAAAAAAAAAAAAAAAAAAAAAACTCGTACCGATTTTGTACGAAAATGCCCCCGGGTCCGATTGGTCATGAATTTTGACTTGAATCAAAAGTAGGCATGTGTGCATGACAACTTGCAGATAGTACCTTAACAGTTCCAGGAAAGAAATGCAATATTCTTCAGAAAAGAAAAAAAAAAAAAAAAAAAAAACTCGTACCGATTTTGTACGAAAATGCCCCCGGGTCCGATTGGTCATGAATTTAGACTTGAATCAAATGTCGGCATGTGTGCATGACAACTTACAGATAGTACCTTAACAGTTCCAGGAAAGAAATGCAATATTCTTCAGAAAAGAAAAAAAAAAAAAAAAAAAAACTCGTACCGATTTTGTACGAAAATGCCCCCGGGTCCGATTGGTCATGAATTTTGACTTGAATCAAAAGTAGGCATGTGTGCATGACAACTTGCAGATAGTACCTTAACAGTTCCAGGAAAGAAATGCAATATTCTTCAGAAAAGAAAAAAAAAAAAAAAAAAAAACTCGTACCGATTTTGTACGAAAATGCCCCCGGGTCCGATTGGTCATGAATTTTGACTTGAGTCAAATGTCGGCATGTGTGCATGACAACTTGCAGATAGTACCTTAAGAGTTCCAGGAAAGAAATGCAATATTCTTCAGAAAAGAAAAAAAAAGAAAAAAAAACTCGTACCGATTTTGTACGAAAATGCCCCCGGGTCCGATTGGTCATGAATTTTGACTTGAATCAAATGTCGGCATGTGTGCATGACAACTTGCAGATAGTACCTTAACAGTTCCAGGAAAGAAATGCAATATTCTTCAGAAAAGAAAAAAAAAAAAAAAAAAACTCGTACCGATTTTGTACGAAAATGCCCCCGGGTCCGATTGGTCATGAATTTAGACTTGAATCAAATGTCGGCATGTGTGCATGACAACTTACAGATAGTACCTTAACAGTTCCAGGAAAGAAATGCAATATTCTTCAGAAAAGAAAAAAAAAAAAAAAAAAAAACTCGTACCGATTTTGTACGAAAATGCCCCCGGGTCCGATTGGTCATGAATTTTGACTTGAATCAAAAGTAGGCATGTGTGCATGACAACTTGCAGATAGTACCTTAACAGTTCCAGGAAAGAAATGCAATATTCTTCAGAAAAGAAAAAAAAAAAAAAAAAAAAACTCGTACCGATTTTGTACGAAAATGCCCCCGGGTCCGATTGGTCATGAATTTTGACTTGAATCAAATGTCGGCATGTGTGCATGACAACTTGCAGATAGTACCTTAAGAGTTCCAGGAAAGAAATGCAATATTCTTCAGAAAAGAAAAAAAAAGAAAAAAAAACTCGTACCGATTTTGTACGAAAATGCCCCCGGGTCCGATTGGTCATGAATTTTGACTTGAATCAAATGTCGGCATGTGTGCATGACAACTTACAGATAGTACCTTAACAGTTCCAGGAAAGAAATGCAATATTCTTCAGAAAAGAAAAAAAAAAAAAAAAAAAAACTCGTACCGATTTTGTACGAAAATGCCCCCGGGTCCGATTGGTCATGAATTTTGACTTGAATCAAAAGTAGGCATGTGTGCATGACAACTTGCAGATAGTACCTTAACAGTTCCAGGAAAGAAATGCAATATTCTTCAGAAAAGAAAAAAAAAAAAAAAAAAAAACTCGTACCGATTTTGTACGAAAATGCCCCCGGGTCCGATTGGTCATGAATTTTGACTTGAATCAAATGTCGGCATGTGTGCATGACAACTTGCAGATAGTACCTTAAGAGTTCCAGGAAAGAAATGCAATATTCTTCAGAAAAGAAAAAAAAAGAAAAAAAAACTCGTACCGATTTTGTACGAAAATGCCCCCGGGTCCGATTGGTCATGAATTTTGACTTGAATCAAATGTCGGCATGTGTGCATGACAACTTACAGATAGTACCTTAACAGTTCCAGGAAAGAAATGCAATATTCTTCAGAAAAGAAAAAAAAAAAAAAAAAAAAACTCGTACCGATTTTGTACGAAAATGCCCCCGGGTCCGATTGGTCATGAATTTTGACTTGAATCAAAAGTAGGCATGTGTGCATGACAACTTGCAGATAGTACCTTAACAGTTCCAGGAAAGAAATGCAATATTCTTCAGAAAAGAAAAAAAAAAAAAAAAAAAAAACTCGTACCGATTTTGTACGAAAATGCCCCCGGGTCCGATTGGTCATGAATTTTGACTTGAATCAAAAGTAGGCATGTGTGCATGACAACTTGCAGATAGTACCTTAACAGTTCCAGGAAAGAAATGCAATATTCTTCAGAAAAGAAAAAAAAAAAAAAAAAAAAACTCGTACCGATTTTGTACGAAAATGCCCCCGGGTCCGATTGGTCATGAATTTTGACTTGAATCAAATGTCGGCATGTGTGCATGACAACTTGCAGATAGTACCTTAAGAGTTCCAGGAAAGAAATGCAATATTCTTCAGAAAAGAAAAAAAAAGAAAAAAAAACTCGTACCGATTTTGTACGAAAATGCCCCCGGGTCCGATTGGTCATGAATTTTGACTTGAATCAAATGTCGGCATGTGTGCATGACAACTTGCAGATAGTACCTTAACAGTTCCAGGAAAGAAATGCAATATTCTTCAGAAAAGAAAAAAAAAAAAAAAAAACTCGTACCGATTTTGTACGAAAATGCCCCCGGGTCCGATTGGTCATGAATTTAGACTTGAATCAAATGTCGGCATGTGTGCATGACAACTTACAGATAGTACCTTAACAGTTCCAGGAAAGAAATGCAATATTCTTCAGAAAAGAAAAAAAAAAAAAAAAAAAAACTCGTACCGATTTTGTACGAAAATGCCCCCGGGTCCGATTGGTCATGAATTTTGACTTGAATCAAATGTCGGCATGTGTGCATGACAACTTACAGATAGTACCTTAACAGGTCCAGGAAAGAAATGCAATATTCTTCAGAAAAGAAAAAAAACTCGTACCTATTTTGTACGAAAATGCCCCCGGGTCCGATTGGTCATGAATTTTGACTTGAATCAAATGTCGGCATGTGTGCATGACAACTTACAGATAGTACCTTAACAGGTCCAGGAAAGAAATGCAATATTCTTCAGAAAAGAAAAAAAAAAAAAAAAAACTCGTACCGATTTTGTACGAAAATGCCCCCGGGTCCGATTGGTCATGAATTTTGACTTGAATCAAAAGTCGGCATGTGTGCATGACAACTTGCAGATAGTACCTTAACAGGTCCAGGAAAGAAATGCAATATTCTTCAGAAAAGAAAAAAAAAAAAAAAAAAAAACTCGTACCGATTTTGTACGAAAATGCCCCCGGGTCCGATTGGTCATGAATTTTGACTTGAATCAAATGTCGGCATGTGTGCATGACAACTTGCAGATAGTACCTTAACAGGTCCAGGAAAGAAATGCTATATTCTTCAAAAAAAAAAAAAAAATCGTACCGATTTTGTACGAAAATGCCCCCGGGTCCGATTGGTCATGAATTTAGACTTGAATCAAAAGTCGGCATGTGTGCATGACAACTTGCAGATAGTACCTTAACAGGTCCAGGAAAGAAATGCAATATTCTTCAGAAAAGAAAAAAAAAAAAAAAAAAAACTCGTACCGATTTTGTACGAAAATGCCCCCGGGTCCGATTGGTCATGAATTTTGACTTGAATCAAATGTCGGCATGTGTGCATGACAACTTGCAGATAGTACCTTAACAGGTCCAGGAAAGAAATGCTATATTCTTCAAAAAAAAAAAAAAAATCGTACCGATTTTGTACGAAAATGCTCCCGGGTCCGATTGGTCATGAATTTTGACTTGAATCAAATGTCGGCATGTGTGCATGACAACTTACAGATAGTACCTTAACAGGTCCAGGAAAGAAATGCAATATTCTTCAGAAAAGAAAAAAAAAAAAAAAAAACTCGTACCGATTTTGTACGAAAATGCCCCCGGGTCCGATTGGTCATGAATTTTGACTTGAATCAAAAGTAGGCATGTGTGCATGACAACTTGCAGATAGTACCTTAACAGTTCCAGGAAAGAAATGCAATATTCTTCAGAAAAGAAAAAAAAAAAAAAAAAAAAACTCGTACCGATTTTGTACGAAAATGCCCCCGGGTCCGATTGGTCATGAATTTTGACTTGAATCAAATGTCGGCATGTGTGCATGACAACTTGCAGATAGTACCTTAAGAGTTCCAGGAAAGAAATGCAATATTCTTCAGAAAAGAAAAAAACAGAAAAAAAAACTCGTACCGATTTTGTACGAAAATGCCCCCGGGTCCGATTGGTCATGAATTTTGACTTGAATCAAATGTCGGCATGTGTGCATGACAACTTGCAGATAGTACCTTAACAGTTCCAGGAAAGAAATGCAATATTCTT
This sequence comes from Quercus engelmannii, assembly GCA_029955605.1. Lineage (NCBI taxonomy): Eukaryota > Viridiplantae > Streptophyta > Magnoliopsida > Fagales > Fagaceae > Quercus > Quercus engelmannii. The sequence continues at coordinate 78,473 of JARPSG010000052.1, forward strand.
CAGAAAAGAAAAAAAAAAAAAAAAACTCGTACCGATTTTGTACGAAAATGCCCCCGGGTCCGATTGGTCATGAATTTTGACTTGAATCAAAAGTAGGCATGTGTGCATGACAACTTGCAGATAGTACCTTAACAGTTCCAGGAAAGAAATGCAATATTCTTCAGAAAAGAAAAAAAAAAAAAAAAAAAAAACTCGTACCGATTTTGTACGAAAATGCCCCCGGGTCCGATTGGTCATGAATTTTGACTTGAGTCAAATGTCGGCATGTGTGCATGACAACTTGCAGATAGTACCTTAAGAGTTCCAGGAAAGAAATGCAATATTCTTCAGAAAAGAAAAAAAAAGAAAAAAAAACTCGTACCGATTTTGTACGAAAATGCCCCCGGGTCCGATTGGTCATGAATTTTGACTTGAATCAAATGTCGGCATGTGTGCATGACAACTTGCAGATAGTACCTTAACAGTTCCAGGAAAGAAATGCAATATTCTTCAGAAAAGAAAAAAAAAAAAAAAAAAACTCGTACCGATTTTGTACGAAAATGCCCCCGGGTCCGATTGGTCATGAATTTAGACTTGAATCAAATGTCGGCATGTGTGCATGACAACTTACAGATAGTACCTTAACAGTTCCAGGAAAGAAATGCAATATTCTTCAGAAAAGAAAAAAAAAAAAAAAAAAAAACTCGTACCGATTTTGTACGAAAATGCCCCCGGGTCCGATTGGTCATGAATTTTGACTTGAATCAAAAGTAGGCATGTGTGCATGACAACTTGCAGATAGTACCTTAACAGTTCCAGGAAAGAAATGCAATATTCTTCAGAAAAGAAAAAAAAAAAAAAAAAAAAACTCGTACCGATTTTGTACGAAAATGCCCCCGGGTCCGATTGGTCATGAATTTTGACTTGAATCAAATGTCGGCATGTGTGCATGACAACTTGCAGATAGTACCTTAAGAGTTCCAGGAAAGAAATGCAATATTCTTCAGAAAAGAAAAAAAAAGAAAAAAAAACTCGTACCGATTTTGTACGAAAATGCCCCCGGGTCCGATTGGTCATGAATTTTGACTTGAATCAAATGTCGGCATGTGTGCATGACAACTTACAGATAGTACCTTAACAGTTCCAGGAAAGAAATGCAATATTCTTCAGAAAAGAAAAAAAAAAAAAAAAAAAAACTCGTACCGATTTTGTACGAAAATGCCCCCGGGTCCGATTGGTCATGAATTTTGACTTGAATCAAAAGTAGGCATGTGTGCATGACAACTTGCAGATAGTACCTTAACAGTTCCAGGAAAGAAATGCAATATTCTTCAGAAAAGAAAAAAAAAAAAAAAAAAAAACTCGTACCGATTTTGTACGAAAATGCCCCCGGGTCCGATTGGTCATGAATTTTGACTTGAATCAAATGTCGGCATGTGTGCATGACAACTTGCAGATAGTACCTTAAGAGTTCCAGGAAAGAAATGCAATATTCTTCAGAAAAGAAAAAAAAAGAAAAAAAAACTCGTACCGATTTTGTACGAAAATGCCCCCGGGTCCGATTGGTCATGAATTTTGACTTGAATCAAATGTCGGCATGTGTGCATGACAACTTGCAGATAGTACCTTAACAGTTCCAGGAAAGAAATGCAATATTCTTCAGAAAAGAAAAAAAAAAAAAAAAAAAAACTCGTACCGATTTTGTACGAAAATGCCCCCGGGTCCGATTGGTCATGAATTTTGACTTGAATCAAAAGTAGGCATGTGTGCATGACAACTTGCAGATAGTACCTTAACAGTTCCAGGAAAGAAATGCAATATTCTTCAGAAAAGAAAAAAAAAAAAAAAAAAAAAACTCGTACCGATTTTGTACGAAAATGCCCCCGGGTCCGATTGGTCATGAATTTTGACTTGAATCAAATGTCGGCATGTGTGCATGACAACTTGCAGATAGTACCTTAAGAGTTCCAGGAAAGAAATGCAATATTCTTCAGAAAAGAAAAAAAAAGAAAAAAAAACTCGTACCGATTTTGTACGAAAATGCCCCCGGGTCCGATTGGTCATGAATTTTGACTTGAATCAAATGTCGGCATGTGTGCATGACAACTTGCAGATAGTACCTTAACAGTTCCAGGAAAGAAATGCAATATTCTTCAGAAAAGAAAAAAAAAAAAAAAAACTCGTACCGATTTTGTACGAAAATGCCCCCGGGTCCGATTGGTCATGAATTTTGACTTGAATCAAAAGTAGGCATGTGTGCATGACAACTTGCAGATAGTACCTTAACAGTTCCAGGAAAGAAATGCAATATTCTTCAGAAAAGAAAAAAAAAAAAAAAAAAAAAACTCGTACCGATTTTGTACGAAAATGCCCCCGGGTCCGATTGGTCATGAATTTTGACTTGAGTCAAATGTCGGCATGTGTGCATGACAACTTGCAGATAGTACCTTAAGAGTTCCAGGAAAGAAATGCAATATTCTTCAGAAAAGAAAAAAAAAGAAAAAAAAACTCGTACCGATTTTGTACGAAAATGCCCCCGGGTCCGATTGGTCATGAATTTTGACTTGAATCAAATGTCGGCATGTGTGCATGACAACTTGCAGATAGTACCTTAACAGTTCCAGGAAAGAAATGCAATATTCTTCAGAAAAGAAAAAAAAAAAAAAAAAAACTCGTACCGATTTTGTACGAAAATGCCCCCGGGTCCGATTGGTCATGAATTTAGACTTGAATCAAATGTCGGCATGTGTGCATGACAACTTACAGATAGTACCTTAACAGTTCCAGGAAAGAAATGCAATATTCTTCAGAAAAGAAAAAAAAAAAAAAAAAAAAACTCGTACCGATTTTGTACGAAAATGCCCCCGGGTCCGATTGGTCATGAATTTTGACTTGAATCAAAAGTAGGCATGTGTGCATGACAACTTGCAGATAGTACCTTAACAGTTCCAGGAAAGAAATGCAATATTCTTCAGAAAAGAAAAAAAAAAAAAAAAAAAAAACTCGTACCGATTTTGTACGAAAATGCCCCCGGGTCCGATTGGTCATGAATTTTGACTTGAATCAAATGTCGGCATGTGTGCATGACAACTTGCAGATAGTACCTTAAGAGTTCCAGGAAAGAAATGCAATATTCTTCAGAAAAGAAAAAAAAAGAAAAAAAAACTCGTACCGATTTTGTACGAAAATGCCCCCGGGTCCGATTGGTCATGAATTTTGACTTGAATCAAATGTCGGCATGTGTGCATGACAACTTACAGATAGTACCTTAACAGTTCCAGGAAAGAAATGCAATATTCTTCAGAAAAGAAAAAAAAAAAAAAAAAAAACTCGTACCGATTTTGTACGAAAATGCCCCCGGGTCCGATTGGTCATGAATTTTGACTTGAATCAAAAGTAGGCATGTGTGCATGACAACTTGCAGATAGTACCTTAACAGTTCCAGGAAAGAAATGCAATATTCTTCAGAAAAGAAAAAAAAAAAAAAAAAAAAACTCGTACCGATTTTGTACGAAAATGCCCCCGGGTCCGATTGGTCATGAATTTTGACTTGAATCAAATGTCGGCATGTGTGCATGACAACTTGCAGATAGTACCTTAAGAGTTCCAGGAAAGAAATGCAATATTCTTCAGAAAAGAAAAAAAAAGAAAAAAAAACTCGTACCGATTTTGTACGAAAATGCCCCCGGGTCCGATTGGTCATGAATTTTGACTTGAATCAAATGTCGGCATGTGTGCATGACAACTTGCAGATAGTACCTTAACAGTTCCAGGAAAGAAATGCAATATTCTTCAGAAAAGAAAAAAAAAAAAAAAAAAAAACTCGTACCGATTTTGTACGAAAATGCCCCCGGGTCCGATTGGTCATGAATTTTGACTTGAATCAAAAGTAGGCATGTGTGCATGACAACTTGCAGATAGTACCTTAACAGTTCCAGGAAAGAAATGCAATATTCTTCAGAAAAGAAAAAAAAAAAAAAAAAAAAACTCGTACCGATTTTGTACGAAAATGCCCCCGGGTCCGATTGGTCATGAATTTTGACTTGAATCAAATGTCGGCATGTGTGCATGACAACTTGCAGATAGTACCTTAAGAGTTCCAGGAAAGAAATGCAATATTCTTCAGAAAAGAAAAAAAAAGAAAAAAAAACTCGTACCGATTTTGTACGAAAATGCCCCCGGGTCCGATTGGTCATGAATTTTGACTTGAATCAAATGTCGGCATGTGTGCATGACAACTTGCAGATAGTACCTTAACAGTTCCAGGAAAGAAATGCAATATTCTTCAGAAAAGAAAAAAAAAAAAAAAAAACTCGTACCGATTTTGTACGAAAATGCCCCCGGGTCCGATTGGTCATGAATTTTGACTTGAATCAAATGTCGGCATGTGTGCATGACAACTTGCAGATAGTACCTTAACAGGTCCAGGAAAGAAATGCTATATTCTTCAAAAAAAAAAAAAAAATCGTACCGATTTTGTACGAAAATGCCCCCGGGTCCGATTGGTCATGAATTTAGACTTGAATCAAAAGTCGGCATGTGTGCATGACAACTTGCAGATAGTACCTTAACAGGTCCAGGAAAGAAATGCAATATTCTTCAGAAAAGAAAAAAAAAAAAAAAAAAAACTCGTACCGATTTTGTACGAAAATGCCCCCGGGTCCGATTGGTCATGAATTTAGACTTGAATCAAAAGTCGGCATGTGTGCATGACAACTTGCAGATAGTACCTTAACAGTTCCAGGAAAGAAATGCAATATTCTTCAGAAAAGAAAAAAAAAAAAAAAAAAACTCGTACCGATTTTGTACGAAAATGCCCCCGGGTCCGATTGGTCATGAATTTAGACTTGAATCAAATGTCGGCATGTGTGCATGACAACTTACAGATAGTACCTTAACAGTTCCAGGAAAGAAATGCAATATTCTTCAGAAAAGAAAAAAAAAAAAAAAAAAAAACTCGTACCGATTTTGTACGAAAATGCCCCCGGGTCCGATTGGTCATGAATTTTGACTTGAATCAAAAGTAGGCATGTGTGCATGACAACTTGCAGATAGTACCTTAACAGTTCCAGGAAAGAAATGCAATATTCTTCAGAAAAGAAAAAAAAAAAAAAAAAAAAACTCGTACCGATTTTGTACGAAAATGCCCCCGGGTCCGATTGGTCATGAATTTTGACTTGAATCAAATGTCGGCATGTGTGCATGACAACTTGCAGATAGTACCTTAAGAGTTCCAGGAAAGAAATGCAATATTCTTCAGAAAAGAAAAAAAAAGAAAAAAAAACTCGTACCGATTTTGTACGAAAATGCCCCCGGGTCCGATTGGTCATGAATTTTGACTTGAATCAAATGTCGGCATGTGTGCATGACAACTTACAGATAGTACCTTAACAGTTCCAGGAAAGAAATGCAATATTCTTCAGAAAAGAAAAAAAAAAAAAAAAAAAAACTCGTACCGATTTTGTACGAAAATGCCCCCGGGTCCGATTGGTCATGAATTTTGACTTGAATCAAAAGTAGGCATGTGTGCATGACAACTTGCAGATAGTACCTTAACAGTTCCAGGAAAGAAATGCAATATTCTTCAGAAAAGAAAAAAAAAAAAAAAAAAAAACTCGTACCGATTTTGTACGAAAATGCCCCCGGGTCCGATTGGTCATGAATTTTGACTTGAATCAAATGTCGGCATGTGTGCATGACAACTTGCAGATAGTACCTTAAGAGTTCCAGGAAAGAAATGCAATATTCTTCAGAAAAGAAAAAAAAAGAAAAAAAAACTCGTACCGATTTTGTACGAAAATGCCCCCGGGTCCGATTGGTCATGAATTTTGACTTGAATCAAATGTCGGCATGTGTGCATGACAACTTGCAGATAGTACCTTAACAGTTCCAGGAAAGAAATGCAATATTCTTCAGAAAAGAAAAAAAAAAAAAAAAAAAAACTCGTACCGATTTTGTACGAAAATGCCCCCGGGTCCGATTGGTCATGAATTTTGACTTGAATCAAAAGTAGGCATGTGTGCATGACAACTTGCAGATAGTACCTTAACAGTTCCAGGAAAGAAATGCAATATTCTTCAGAAAAGAAAAAAAAAAAAAAAAAAAAAACTCGTACCGATTTTGTACGAAAATGCCCCCGGGTCCGATTGGTCATGAATTTTGACTTGAATCAAATGTCGGCATGTGTGCATGACAACTTGCAGATAGTACCTTAAGAGTTCCAGGAAAGAAATGCAATATTCTTCAGAAAAGAAAAAAAAAGAAAAAAAAACTCGTACCGATTTTGTACGAAAATGCCCCCGGGTCCGATTGGTCATGAATTTTGACTTGAATCAAATGTCGGCATGTGTGCATGACAACTTGCAGATAGTACCTTAACAGTTCCAGGAAAGAAATGCAATATTCTTCAGAAAAGAAAAAAAAAAAAAAAAACTCGTACCGATTTTGTACGAAAATGCCCCCGGGTCCGATTGGTCATGAATTTTGACTTGAATCAAAAGTAGGCATGTGTGCATGACAACTTGCAGATAGTACCTTAACAGTTCCAGGAAAGAAATGCAATATTCTTCAGAAAAGAAAAAAAAAAAAAAAAAAAAAACTCGTACCGATTTTGTACGAAAATGCCCCCGGGTCCGATTGGTCATGAATTTTGACTTGAGTCAAATGTCGGCATGTGTGCATGACAACTTGCAGATAGTACCTTAAGAGTTCCAGGAAAGAAATGCAATATTCTTCAGAAAAGAAAAAAAAAGAAAAAAAAACTCGTACCGATTTTGTACGAAAATGCCCCCGGGTCCGATTGGTCATGAATTTTGACTTGAATCAAATGTCGGCATGTGTGCATGACAACTTGCAGATAGTACCTTAACAGTTCCAGGAAAGAAATGCAATATTCTTCAGAAAAGAAAAAAAAAAAAAAAAAAACTCGTACCGATTTTGTACGAAAATGCCCCCGGGTCCGATTGGTCATGAATTTAGACTTGAATCAAATGTCGGCATGTGTGCATGACAACTTACAGATAGTACCTTAACAGTTCCAGGAAAGAAATGCAATATTCTTCAGAAAAGAAAAAAAAAAAAAAAAAAAAACTCGTACCGATTTTGTACGAAAATGCCCCCGGGTCCGATTGGTCATGAATTTTGACTTGAATCAAAAGTAGGCATGTGTGCATGACAACTTGCAGATAGTACCTTAACAGTTCCAGGAAAGAAATGCAATATTCTTCAGAAAAGAAAAAAAAAAAAAAAAAAAAAACTCGTACCGATTTTGTACGAAAATGCCCCCGGGTCCGATTGGTCATGAATTTTGACTTGAATCAAATGTCGGCATGTGTGCATGACAACTTGCAGATAGTACCTTAAGAGTTCCAGGAAAGAAATGCAATATTCTTCAGAAAAGAAAAAAAAAGAAAAAAAAACTCGTACCGATTTTGTACGAAAATGCCCCCGGGTCCGATTGGTCATGAATTTTGACTTGAATCAAATGTCGGCATGTGTGCATGACAACTTACAGATAGTACCTTAACAGTTCCAGGAAAGAAATGCAATATTCTTCAGAAAAGAAAAAAAAAAAAAAAAAAAAACTCGTACCGATTTTGTACGAAAATGCCCCCGGGTCCGATTGGTCATGAATTTTGACTTGAATCAAAAGTAGGCATGTGTGCATGACAACTTGCAGATAGTACCTTAACAGTTCCAGGAAAGAAATGCAATATTCTTCAGAAAAGAAAAAAAAAAAAAAAAAAAACTCGTACCGATTTTGTACGAAAATGCCCCCGGGTCCGATTGGTCATGAATTTTGACTTGAATCAAATGTCGGCATGTGTGCATGACAACTTGCAGATAGTACCTTAAGAGTTCCAGGAAAGAAATGCAATATTCTTCAGAAAAGAAAAAAAAAGAAAAAAAAACTCGTACCGATTTTGTACGAAAATGCCCCCGGGTCCGATTGGTCATGAATTTTGACTTGAATCAAATGTCGGCATGTGTGCATGACAACTTGCAGATAGTACCTTAACAGTTCCAGGAAAGAAATGCAATATTCTTCAGAAAAGAAAAAAAAAAAAAAAAAAAAACTCGTACCGATTTTGTACGAAAATGCCCCCGGGTCCGATTGGTCATGAATTTTGACTTGAATCAAATGTCGGCATGTGTGCATGACAACTTACAGATAGTACCTTAACAGTTCCAGGAAAGAAATGCAATATTCTTCAGAAAAGAAAAAAAAAAAAAAAAAAAAACTCGTACCGATTTTGTACGAAAATGCCCCCGGGTCCGATTGGTCATGAATTTTGACTTGAATCAAATGTCGGCATGTGTGCATGACAACTTGCAGATAGTACCTTAAGAGTTCCAGGAAAGAAATGCAATATTCTTCAGAAAAGAAAAAAAAAGAAAAAAAAACTCGTACCGATTTTGTACGAAAATGCCCCCGGGTCCGATTGGTCATGAATTTTGACTTGAATCAAATGTCGGCATGTGTGCATGACAACTTGCAGATAGTACCTTAAGAGTTCCAGGAAAGAAATGCAATATTCTTCAGAAAAGAAAAAAAAAGAAAAAAAAACTCGTACCGATTTTGTACGAAAATGCCCCCGGGTCCGATTGGTCATGAATTTTGACTTGAATCAAATGTCGGCATGTGTGCATGACAACTTACAGATAGTACCTTAACAGTTCCAGGAAAGAAATGCAATATTCTTCAGAAAAGAAAAAAAAAAAAAAAAAAAAACTCGTACCGATTTTGTACGAAAATGCCCCCGGGTCCGATTGGTCATGAATTTTGACTTGAATCAAAAGTAGGCATGTGTGCATGACAACTTGCAGATAGTACCTTAACAGTTCCAGGAAAGAAATGCAATATTCTTCAGAAAAGAAAAAAAAAAAAAAAAAAAAACTCGTACCGATTTTGTACGAAAATGCCCCCGGGTCCGATTGGTCATGAATTTTGACTTGAATCAAATGTCGGCATGTGTGCATGACAACTTGCAGATAGTACCTTAAGAGTTCCAGGAAAGAAATGCAATATTCTTCAGAAAAGAAAAAAAAAGAAAAAAAAACTCGTACCGATTTTGTACGAAAATGCCCCCGGGTCCGATTGGTCATGAATTTTGACTTGAATCAAATGTCGGCATGTGTGCATGACAACTTACAGATAGTACCTTAACAGTTCCAGGAAAGAAATGCAATATTCTTCAGAAAAGAAAAAAAAAAAAAAAAAAAAACTCGTACCGATTTTGTACGAAAATGCCCCCGGGTCCGATTGGTCATGAATTTTGACTTGAATCAAAAGTAGGCATGTGTGCATGACAACTTGCAGATAGTACCTTAACAGTTCCAGGAAAGAAATGCAATATTCTTCAGAAAAGAAAAAAAAAAAAAAAAAAAAACTCGTACCGATTTTGTACGAAAATGCCCCCGGGTCCGATTGGTCATGAATTTTGACTTGAATCAAATGTCGGCATGTGTGCATGACAACTTGCAGATAGTACCTTAAGAGTTCCAGGAAAGAAATGCAATATTCTTCAGAAAAGAAAAAAAAAGAAAAAAAAACTCGTACCGATTTTGTACGAAAATGCCCCCGGGTCCGATTGGTCATGAATTTTGACTTGAATCAAATGTCGGCATGTGTGCATGACAACTTGCAGATAGTACCTTAACAGTTCCAGGAAAGAAATGCAATATTCTTCAGAAAAGAAAAAAAAAAAAAAAAAAAAACTCGTACCGATTTTGTACGAAAATGCCCCCGGGTCCGATTGGTCATGAATTTTGACTTGAATCAAAAGTAGGCATGTGTGCATGACAACTTGCAGATAGTACCTTAACAGTTCCAGGAAAGAAATGCAATATTCTTCAGAAAAGAAAAAAAAAAAAAAAAAAAAACTCGTACCGATTTTGTACGAAAATGCCCCCGGGTCCGATTGGTCATGAATTTTGACTTGAATCAAATGTCGGCATGTGTGCATGACAACTTGCAGATAGTACCTTAAGAGTTCCAGGAAAGAAATGCAATATTCTTCAGAAAAGAAAAAAAAAGAAAAAAAAACTCGTACCGATTTTGTACGAAAATGCCCCCGGGTCCGATTGGTCATGAATTTTGACTTGAATCAAATGTCGGCATGTGTGCATGACAACTTGCAGATAGTACCTTAACAGTTCCAGGAAAGAAATGCAATATTCTTCAGAAAAGAAAAAAAAAAAAAAAAAACTCGTACCGATTTTGTACGAAAATGCCCCCGGGTCCGATTGGTCATGAATTTTGACTTGAATCAAAAGTAGGCATGTGTGCATGACAACTTGCAGATAGTACCTTAACAGTTCCAGGAAAGAAATGCAATATTCTTCAGAAAAGAAAAAAAAAAAAAAAAAAAAACTCGTACCGATTTTGTACGAAAATGCCCCCGGGTCCGATTGGTCATGAATTTTGACTTGAATCAAAAGTAGGCATGTGTGCATGACAACTTGCAGATAGTACCTTAACAGTTCCAGGAAAGAAATGCAATATTCTTCAGAAAAGAAAAAAAAAAAAAAAAAAAAAAACTCGTACCGATTTTGTACGAAAATGCCCCCGGGTCCGATTGGTCATGAATTTTGACTTGAATCAAATGTCGGCATGTGTGCATGACAACTTGCAGATAGTACCTTAAGAGTTCCAGGAAAGAAATGCAATATTCTTCAGAAAAGAAAAAAAAAGAAAAAAAAACTCGTACCGATTTTGTACGAAAATGCCCCCGGGTCCGATTGGTCATGAATTTTGACTTGAATCAAATGTCGGCATGTGTGCATGACAACTTACAGATAGTACCTTAACAGTTCCAGGAAAGAAATGCAATATTCTTCAGAAAAGAAAAAAAAAAAAAAAAAAAAACTCGTACCGATTTTGTACGAAAATGCCCCCGGGTCCGATTGGTCATGAATTTTGACTTGAATCAAAAGTAGGCATGTGTGCATGACAACTTGCAGATAGTACCTTAACAGTTCCAGGAAAGAAATGCAATATTCTTCAGAAAAGAAAAAAAAAAAAAAAAAAAACTCGTACCGATTTTGTACGAAAATGCCCCCGGGTCCGATTGGTCATGAATTTTGACTTGAATCAAATGTCGGCATGTGTGCATGACAACTTGCAGATAGTACCTTAAGAGTTCCAGGAAAGAAATGCAATATTCTTCAGAAAAGAAAAAAAAAGAAAAAAAAACTCGTACCGATTTTGTACGAAAATGCCCCCGGGTCCGATTGGTCATGAATTTTGACTTGAATCAAATGTCGGCATGTGTGCATGACAACTTGCAGATAGTACCTTAACAGTTCCAGGAAAGAAATGCAATATTCTTCAGAAAAGAAAAAAAAAAAAAAAAAAAAACTCGTACCGATTTTGTACGAAAATGCCCCCGGGTCCGATTGGTCATGAATTTTGACTTGAATCAAATGTCGGCATGTGTGCATGACAACTTACAGATAGTACCTTAACAGTTCCAGGAAAGAAATGCAATATTCTTCAGAAAAGAAAAAAAAAAAAAAAAAAAAACTCGTACCGATTTTGTACGAAAATGCCCCCGGGTCCGATTGGTCATGAATTTTGACTTGAATCAAATGTCGGCATGTGTGCATGACAACTTGCAGATAGTACCTTAAGAGTTCCAGGAAAGAAATGCAATATTCTTCAGAAAAGAAAAAAAAAGAAAAAAAAACTCGTACCGATTTTGTACGAAAATGCCCCCGGGTCCGATTGGTCATGAATTTTGACTTGAATCAAATGTCGGCATGTGTGCATGACAACTTGCAGATAGTACCTTAAGAGTTCCAGGAAAGAAATGCAATATTCTTCAGAAAAGAAAAAAAAAGAAAAAAAAACTCGTACCGATTTTGTACGAAAATGCCCCCGGGTCCGATTGGTCATGAATTTTGACTTGAATCAAATGTCGGCATGTGTGCATGACAACTTACAGATAGTACCTTAACAGTTCCAGGAAAGAAATGCAATATTCTTCAGAAAAGAAAAAAAAAAAAAAAAAAAAACTCGTACCGATTTTGTACGAAAATGCCCCCGGGTCCGATTGGTCATGAATTTTGACTTGAATCAAAAGTAGGCATGTGTGCATGACAACTTGCAGATAGTACCTTAACAGTTCCAGGAAAGAAATGCAATATTCTTCAGAAAAGAAAAAAAAAAAAAAAAAAAAACTCGTACCGATTTTGTACGAAAATGCCCCCGGGTCCGATTGGTCATGAATTTTGACTTGAATCAAATGTCGGCATGTGTGCATGACAACTTGCAGATAGTACCTTAAGAGTTCCAGGAAAGAAATGCAATATTCTTCAGAAAAGAAAAAAAAAGAAAAAAAAACTCGTACCGATTTTGTACGAAAATGCCCCCGGGTCCGATTGGTCATGAATTTTGACTTGAATCAAATGTCGGCATGTGTGCATGACAACTTGCAGATAGTACCTTAACAGTTCCAGGAAAGAAATGCAATATTCTTCAGAAAAGAAAAAAAAAAAAAAAAAACTCGTACCGATTTTGTACGAAAATGCCCCCGGGTCCGATTGGTCATGAATTTTGACTTGAATCAAATGTCGGCATGTGTGCATGACAACTTGCAGATAGTACCTTAACAGGTCCAGGAAAGAAATGCTATATTCTTCAAAAAAAAAAAAAAAATCGTACCGATTTTGTACGAAAATGCCCCCGGGTCCGATTGGTCATGAATTTAGACTTGAATCAAAAGTCGGCATGTGTGCATGACAACTTGCAGATAGTACCTTAACAGGTCCAGGAAAGAAATGCAATATTCTTCAGAAAAGAAAAAAAAAAAAAAAAAAAACTCGTACCGATTTTGTACGAAAATGCCCCCGGGTCCGATTGGTCATGAATTTAGACTTGAATCAAAAGTCGGCATGTGTGCATGACAACTTGCAGATAGTACCTTAACAGTTCCAGGAAAGAAATGCAATATTCTTCAGAAAAGAAAAAAAAAAAAAAAAAAACTCGTACCGATTTTGTACGAAAATGCCCCCGGGTCCGATTGGTCATGAATTTAGACTTGAATCAAATGTCGGCATGTGTGCATGACAACTTACAGATAGTACCTTAACAGTTCCAGGAAAGAAATGCAATATTCTTCAGAAAAGAAAAAAAAAAAAAAAAAAAAACTCGTACCGATTTTGTACGAAAATGCCCCCGGGTCCGATTGGTCATGAATTTTGACTTGAATCAAAAGTAGGCATGTGTGCATGACAACTTGCAGATAGTACCTTAACAGTTCCAGGAAAGAAATGCAATATTCTTCAGAAAAGAAAAAAAAAAAAAAAAAAAAACTCGTACCGATTTTGTACGAAAATGCCCCCGGGTCCGATTGGTCATGAATTTTGACTTGAATCAAATGTCGGCATGTGTGCATGACAACTTGCAGATAGTACCTTAAGAGTTCCAGGAAAGAAATGCAATATTCTTCAGAAAAGAAAAAAAAAGAAAAAAAAACTCGTACCGATTTTGTACGAAAATGCCCCCGGGTCCGATTGGTCATGAATTTTGACTTGAATCAAATGTCGGCATGTGTGCATGACAACTTACAGATAGTACCTTAACAGTTCCAGGAAAGAAATGCAATATTCTTCAGAAAAGAAAAAAAAAAAAAAAAAAAAACTCGTACCGATTTTGTACGAAAATGCCCCCGGGTCCGATTGGTCATGAATTTTGACTTGAATCAAAAGTAGGCATGTGTGCATGACAACTTGCAGATAGTACCTTAACAGTTCCAGGAAAGAAATGCAATATTCTTCAGAAAAGAAAAAAAAAAAAAAAAAAAAACTCGTACCGATTTTGTACGAAAATGCCCCCGGGTCCGATTGGTCATGAATTTTGACTTGAATCAAATGTCGGCATGTGTGCATGACAACTTGCAGATAGTACCTTAAGAGTTCCAGGAAAGAAATGCAATATTCTTCAGAAAAGAAAAAAAAAGAAAAAAAAACTCGTACCGATTTTGTACGAAAATGCCCCCGGGTCCGATTGGTCATGAATTTTGACTTGAATCAAATGTCGGCATGTGTGCATGACAACTTGCAGATAGTACCTTAACAGTTCCAGGAAAGAAATGCAATATTCTTCAGAAAAGAAAAAAAAAAAAAAAAAAAAACTCGTACCGATTTTGTACGAAAATGCCCCCGGGTCCGATTGGTCATGAATTTTGACTTGAATCAAAAGTAGGCATGTGTGCATGACAACTTGCAGATAGTACCTTAACAGTTCCAGGAAAGAAATGCAATATTCTTCAGAAAAGAAAAAAAAAAAAAAAAAAAAACTCGTACCGATTTTGTACGAAAATGCCCCCGGGTCCGATTGGTCATGAATTTTGACTTGAATCAAATGTCGGCATGTGTGCATGACAACTTGCAGATAGTACCTTAAGAGTTCCAGGAAAGAAATGCAATATTCTTCAGAAAAGAAAAAAAAAGAAAAAAAAACTCGTACCGATTTTGTACGAAAATGCCCCCGGGTCCGATTGGTCATGAATTTTGACTTGAATCAAATGTCGGCATGTGTGCATGACAACTTGCAGATAGTACCTTAACAGTTCCAGGAAAGAAATGCAATATTCTTCAGAAAAGAAAAAAAAAAAAAAAAAACTCGTACCGATTTTGTACGAAAATGCCCCCGGGTCCGATTGGTCATGAATTTTGACTTGAATCAAATGTCGGCATGTGTGCATGACAACTTGCAGATAGTACCTTAACAGGTCCAGGAAAGAAATGCTATATTCTTCAAAAAAAAAAAAAAAATCGTACCGATTTTGTACGAAAATGCCCCCGGGTCCGATTGGTCATGAATTTAGACTTGAATCAAAAGTCGGCATGTGTGCATGACAACTTGCAGATAGTACCTTAACAGGTCCAGGAAAGAAATGCAATATTCTTCAGAAAAGAAAAAAAAAAAAAAAAAAAACTCGTACCGATTTTGTACGAAAATGCCCCCGGGTCCGATTGGTCATGAATTTTGACTTGAATCAAATGTCGGCATGTGTGCATGACAACTTGCAGATAGTACCTTAACAGGTCCAGGAAAGAAATGCTATATTCTTCAAAAAAAAAAAAAAAATCGTACCGATTTTGTACGAAAATGCTCCCGGGTCCGATTGGTCATGAATTTTGACTTGAATCAAATGTCGGCATGTGTGCATGACAACTTACAGATAGTACCTTAACAGGTCCAGGAAAGAAATGCAATATTCTTCAGAAAAGAAAAAAAAAAAAAAAAAACTCGTACCGATTTTGTACGAAAATGCCCCCGGGTCCGATTGGTCATGAATTTTGACTTGAATCAAAAGTAGGCATGTGTGCATGACAACTTGCAGATAGTACCTTAACAGTTCCAGGAAAGAAATGCAATATTCTTCAGAAAAGAAAAAAAAAAAAAAAAAAAAACTCGTACCGATTTTGTACGAAAATGCCCCCGGGTCCGATTGGTCATGAATTTTGACTTGAATCAAATGTCGGCATGTGTGCATGACAACTTGCAGATAGTACCTTAAGAGTTCCAGGAAAGAAATGCAATATTCTTCAGAAAAGAAAAAAACAGAAAAAAAAACTCGTACCGATTTTGTACGAAAATGCCCCCGGGTCCGATTGGTCATGAATTTTGACTTGAATCAAATGTCGGCATGTGTGCATGACAACTTGCAGATAGTACCTTAACAGTTCCAGGAAAGAAATGCAATATTCTTCAGAAAAGAAAAAAAAAAAAAAAAACTCGTACCGATTTTGTACGAAAATGCCCCCGGGTCCGATTGGTCATGAATTTTGACTTGAATCAAAAGTAGGCATGTGTGCATGACAACTTGCAGATAGTACCTTAACAGTTCCAGGAAAGAAATGCAATATTCTTCAGAAAAGAAAAAAAAAAAAAAAAAAAAAAACTCGTACCGATTTTGTACGAAAATGCCCCCGGGTCCGATTGGTCATGAATTTTGACTTGAGTCAAATGTCGGCATGTGTGCATGACAACTTGCAGATAGTACCTTAAGAGTTCCAGGAAAGAAATGCAACATTCTTCAGAAAAGAAAAAAAAAGAAAAAAAAACTCGTACCGATTTTGTACGAAAATGCCCCCGGGTCCGATTGGTCATGAATTTTGACTTGAATCAAATGTCGGCATGTGTGCATGACAACTTGCAGATAGTACCTTAACAGTTCCAGGAAAGAAATGCAATATTCTTCAGAAAAGAAAAAAAAAAAAAAAAAAACTCGTACCGATTTTGTACGAAAATGCCCCCGGGTCCGATTGGTCATGAATTTAGACTTGAATCAAATGTCGGCATGTGTGCATGACAACTTACAGATAGTACCTTAACAGTTCCAGGAAAGAAATGCAATATTCTTCAGAAAAGAAAAAAAAAAAAAAAAAAAACTCGTACCGATTTTGTACGAAAATGCCCCCGGGTCCGATTGGTCATGAATTTTGACTTGAATCAAAAGTAGGCATGTGTGCATGACAACTTGCAGATAGTACCTTAACAGTTCCAGGAAAGAAATGCAATATTCTTCAGAAAAGAAAAAAAAAAAAAAAAAAAAACTCGTACCGATTTTGTACGAAAATGCCCCCGGGTCCGATTGGTCATGAATTTTGACTTGAATCAAATGTCGGCATGTGTGCATGACAACTTGCAGATAGTACCTTAAGAGTTCCAGGAAAGAAATGCAATATTCTTCAGAAAAGAAAAAAAAAGAAAAAAAAACTCGTACCGATTTTGTACGAAAATGCCCCCGGGTCCGATTGGTCATGAATTTTGACTTGAATCAAATGTCGGCATGTGTGCATGACAACTTACAGATAGTACCTTAACAGTTCCAGGAAAGAAATGCAATATTCTTCAGAAAAGAAAAAAAAAAAAAAAAAAAAACTCGTACCGATTTTGTACGAAAATGCCCCCGGGTCCGATTGGTCATGAATTTTGACTTGAATCAAAAGTAGGCATGTGTGCATGACAACTTGCAGATAGTACCTTAACAGTTCCAGGAAAGAAATGCAATATTCTTCAGAAAAGAAAAAAAAAAAAAAAAAAAAACTCGTACCGATTTTGTACGAAAATGCCCCCGGGTCCGATTGGTCATGAATTTTGACTTGAATCAAATGTCGGCATGTGTGCATGACAACTTGCAGATAGTACCTTAAGAGTTCCAGGAAAGAAATGCAATATTCTTCAGAAAAGAAAAAAAAAGAAAAAAAAACTCGTACCGATTTTGTACGAAAATGCCCCCGGGTCCGATTGGTCATGAATTTTGACTTGAATCAAATGTCGGCATGTGTGCATGACAACTTGCAGATAGTACCTTAACAGGTCCAGGAAAGAAATGCAATATTCTTCAGAAAAGAAAAAAAAAAAAAAAAAAAAACTCGTACCGATTTTGTACGAAAATGCCCCCGGGTCCGATTGGTCATGAATTTTGACTTGAATCAAAAGTAGGCATGTGTGCATGACAACTTGCAGATAGTACCTTAACAGTTCCAGGAAAGAAATGCAATATTCTTCAGAAAAGAAAAAAAAAAAAAAAAAAAAAACTCGTACCGATTTTGTACGAAAATGCCCCCGGGTCCGATTGGTCATGAATTTTGACTTGAATCAAATGTCGGCATGTGTGCATGACAACTTGCAGATAGTACCTTAAGAGTTCCAGGAAAGAAATGCAATATTCTTCAGAAAAGAAAAAAAAAGAAAAAAAAACTCGTACCGATTTTGTACGAAAATGCCCCCGGGTCCGATTGGTCATGAATTTTGACTTGAATCAAATGTCGGCATGTGTGCATGACAACTTGCAGATAGTACCTTAACAGTTCCAGGAAAGAAATGCAATATTCTTCAGAAAAGAAAAAAAAAAAAAAAAACTCGTACCGATTTTGTACGAAAATGCCCCCGGGTCCGATTGGTCATGAATTTTGACTTGAATCAAAAGTAGGCATGTGTGCATGACAACTTGCAGATAGTACCTTAACAGTTCCAGGAAAGAAATGCAATATTCTTCAGAAAAGAAAAAAAAAAAAAAAAAAAAAACTCGTACCGATTTTGTACGAAAATGCCCCCGGGTCCGATTGGTCATGAATTTTGACTTGAGTCAAATGTCGGCATGTGTGCATGACAACTTGCAGATAGTACCTTAAGAGTTCCAGGAAAGAAATGCAATATTCTTCAGAAAAGAAAAAAAAAGAAAAAAAAACTCGTACCGATTTTGTACGAAAATGCCCCCGGGTCCGATTGGTCATGAATTTTGACTTGAATCAAATGTCGGCATGTGTGCATGACAACTTGCAGATAGTACCTTAACAGTTCCAGGAAAGAAATGCAATATTCTTCAGAAAAGAAAAAAAAAAAAAAAAAAACTCGTACCGATTTTGTACGAAAATGCCCCCGGGTCCGATTGGTCATGAATTTAGACTTGAATCAAATGTCGGCATGTGTGCATGACAACTTACAGATAGTACCTTAACAGTTCCAGGAAAGAAATGCAATATTCTTCAGAAAAGAAAAAAAAAAAAAAAAAAAAACTCGTACCGATTTTGTACGAAAATGCCCCCGGGTCCGATTGGTCATGAATTTTGACTTGAATCAAAAGTAGGCATGTGTGCATGACAACTTGCAGATAGTACCTTAACAGTTCCAGGAAAGAAATGCAATATTCTTCAGAAAAGAAAAAAAAAAAAAAAAAAAAACTCGTACCGATTTTGTACGAAAATGCCCCCGGGTCCGATTGGTCATGAATTTTGACTTGAATCAAATGTCGGCATGTGTGCATGACAACTTGCAGATAGTACCTTAAGAGTTCCAGGAAAGAAATGCAATATTCTTCAGAAAAGAAAAAAAAAGAAAAAAAAACTCGTACCGATTTTGTACGAAAATGCCCCCGGGTCCGATTGGTCATGAATTTTGACTTGAATCAAATGTCGGCATGTGTGCATGACAACTTACAGATAGTACCTTAACAGTTCCAGGAAAGAAATGCAATATTCTTCAGAAAAGAAAAAAAAAAAAAAAAAAAAACTCGTACCGATTTTGTACGAAAATGCCCCCGGGTCCGATTGGTCATGAATTTTGACTTGAATCAAAAGTAGGCATGTGTGCATG
Source organism: Quercus engelmannii (assembly GCA_029955605.1). Lineage (NCBI taxonomy): Eukaryota > Viridiplantae > Streptophyta > Magnoliopsida > Fagales > Fagaceae > Quercus > Quercus engelmannii. The sequence continues at coordinate 97,563 of JARPSG010000052.1, forward strand.
ACAACTTGCAGATAGTACCTTAACAGTTCCAGGAAAGAAATGCAATATTCTTCAGAAAAGAAAAAAAAAAAAAAAAAAAAACTCGTACCGATTTTGTACGAAAATGCCCCCGGGTCCGATTGGTCATGAATTTTGACTTGAATCAAATGTCGGCATGTGTGCATGACAACTTGCAGATAGTACCTTAAGAGTTCCAGGAAAGAAATGCAATATTCTTCAGAAAAGAAAAAAAAAGAAAAAAAAACTCGTACCGATTTTGTACGAAAATGCCCCCGGGTCCGATTGGTCATGAATTTTGACTTGAATCAAATGTCGGCATGTGTGCATGACAACTTGCAGATAGTACCTTAACAGTTCCAGGAAAGAAATGCAATATTCTTCAGAAAAGAAAAAAAAAAAAAAAAAAAAACTCGTACCGATTTTGTACGAAAATGCCCCCGGGTCCGATTGGTCATGAATTTTGACTTGAATCAAAAGTAGGCATGTGTGCATGACAACTTGCAGATAGTACCTTAACAGTTCCAGGAAAGAAATGCAATATTCTTCAGAAAAGAAAAAAAAAAAAAAAAAAAAAAACTCGTACCGATTTTGTACGAAAATGCCCCCGGGTCCGATTGGTCATGAATTTTGACTTGAATCAAATGTCGGCATGTGTGCATGACAACTTGCAGATAGTACCTTAAGAGTTCCAGGAAAGAAATGCAATATTCTTCAGAAAAGAAAAAAAAAGAAAAAAAAACTCGTACCGATTTTGTACGAAAATGCCCCCGGGTCCGATTGGTCATGAATTTTGACTTGAATCAAATGTCGGCATGTGTGCATGACAACTTGCAGATAGTACCTTAACAGTTCCAGGAAAGAAATGCAATATTCTTCAGAAAAGAAAAAAAAAAAAAAAAACTCGTACCGATTTTGTACGAAAATGCCCCCGGGTCCGATTGGTCATGAATTTTGACTTGAATCAAAAGTAGGCATGTGTGCATGACAACTTGCAGATAGTACCTTAACAGTTCCAGGAAAGAAATGCAATATTCTTCAGAAAAGAAAAAAAAAAAAAAAAAAAAAAACTCGTACCGATTTTGTACGAAAATGCCCCCGGGTCCGATTGGTCATGAATTTTGACTTGAGTCAAATGTCGGCATGTGTGCATGACAACTTGCAGATAGTACCTTAAGAGTTCCAGGAAAGAAATGCAATATTCTTCAGAAAAGAAAAAAAAAGAAAAAAAAACTCGTACCGATTTTGTACGAAAATGCCCCCGGGTCCGATTGGTCATGAATTTTGACTTGAATCAAATGTCGGCATGTGTGCATGACAACTTGCAGATAGTACCTTAACAGTTCCAGGAAAGAAATGCAATATTCTTCAGAAAAGAAAAAAAAAAAAAAAAAAACTCGTACCGATTTTGTACGAAAATGCCCCCGGGTCCGATTGGTCATGAATTTAGACTTGAATCAAATGTCGGCATGTGTGCATGACAACTTACAGATAGTACCTTAACAGTTCCAGGAAAGAAATGCAATATTCTTCAGAAAAGAAAAAAAAAAAAAAAAAAAAACTCGTACCGATTTTGTACGAAAATGCCCCCGGGTCCGATTGGTCATGAATTTTGACTTGAATCAAAAGTAGGCATGTGTGCATGACAACTTGCAGATAGTACCTTAACAGTTCCAGGAAAGAAATGCAATATTCTTCAGAAAAGAAAAAAAAAAAAAAAAAAAAACTCGTACCGATTTTGTACGAAAATGCCCCCGGGTCCGATTGGTCATGAATTTTGACTTGAATCAAATGTCGGCATGTGTGCATGACAACTTGCAGATAGTACCTTAAGAGTTCCAGGAAAGAAATGCAATATTCTTCAGAAAAGAAAAAAAAAGAAAAAAAAACTCGTACCGATTTTGTACGAAAATGCCCCCGGGTCCGATTGGTCATGAATTTTGACTTGAATCAAATGTCGGCATGTGTGCATGACAACTTACAGATAGTACCTTAACAGTTCCAGGAAAGAAATGCAATATTCTTCAGAAAAGAAAAAAAAAAAAAAAAAAAAACTCGTACCGATTTTGTACGAAAATGCCCCCGGGTCCGATTGGTCATGAATTTTGACTTGAATCAAAAGTAGGCATGTGTGCATGACAACTTGCAGATAGTACCTTAACAGTTCCAGGAAAGAAATGCAATATTCTTCAGAAAAGAAAAAAAAAAAAAAAAAAAAACTCGTACCGATTTTGTACGAAAATGCCCCCGGGTCCGATTGGTCATGAATTTTGACTTGAATCAAATGTCGGCATGTGTGCATGACAACTTGCAGATAGTACCTTAAGAGTTCCAGGAAAGAAATGCAATATTCTTCAGAAAAGAAAAAAAAAGAAAAAAAAACTCGTACCGATTTTGTACGAAAATGCCCCCGGGTCCGATTGGTCATGAATTTTGACTTGAATCAAATGTCGGCATGTGTGCATGACAACTTACAGATAGTACCTTAACAGTTCCAGGAAAGAAATGCAATATTCTTCAGAAAAGAAAAAAAAAAAAAAAAAAAAACTCGTACCGATTTTGTACGAAAATGCCCCCGGGTCCGATTGGTCATGAATTTTGACTTGAATCAAAAGTAGGCATGTGTGCATGACAACTTGCAGATAGTACCTTAACAGTTCCAGGAAAGAAATGCAATATTCTTCAGAAAAGAAAAAAAAAAAAAAAAAAAAACTCGTACCGATTTTGTACGAAAATGCCCCCGGGTCCGATTGGTCATGAATTTTGACTTGAATCAAATGTCGGCATGTGTGCATGACAACTTGCAGATAGTACCTTAAGAGTTCCAGGAAAGAAATGCAATATTCTTCAGAAAAGAAAAAAAAAGAAAAAAAAACTCGTACCGATTTTGTACGAAAATGCCCCCGGGTCCGATTGGTCATGAATTTTGACTTGAATCAAATGTCGGCATGTGTGCATGACAACTTGCAGATAGTACCTTAACAGTTCCAGGAAAGAAATGCAATATTCTTCAGAAAAGAAAAAAAAAAAAAAAAAAAAACTCGTACCGATTTTGTACGAAAATGCCCCCGGGTCCGATTGGTCATGAATTTTGACTTGAATCAAAAGTAGGCATGTGTGCATGACAACTTGCAGATAGTACCTTAACAGTTCCAGGAAAGAAATGCAATATTCTTCAGAAAAGAAAAAAAAAAAAAAAAAAAAACTCGTACCGATTTTGTACGAAAATGCCCCCGGGTCCGATTGGTCATGAATTTTGACTTGAATCAAATGTCGGCATGTGTGCATGACAACTTGCAGATAGTACCTTAAGAGTTCCAGGAAAGAAATGCAATATTCTTCAGAAAAGAAAAAAAAAGAAAAAAAAACTCGTACCGATTTTGTACGAAAATGCCCCCGGGTCCGATTGGTCATGAATTTTGACTTGAATCAAATGTCGGCATGTGTGCATGACAACTTGCAGATAGTACCTTAACAGTTCCAGGAAAGAAATGCAATATTCTTCAGAAAAGAAAAAAAAAAAAAAAAAACTCGTACCGATTTTGTACGAAAATGCCCCCGGGTCCGATTGGTCATGAATTTAGACTTGAATCAAATGTCGGCATGTGTGCATGACAACTTACAGATAGTACCTTAACAGTTCCAGGAAAGAAATGCAATATTCTTCAGAAAAGAAAAAAAAAAAAAAAAAAAAACTCGTACCGATTTTGTACGAAAATGCCCCCGGGTCCGATTGGTCATGAATTTTGACTTGAATCAAATGTCGGCATGTGTGCATGACAACTTACAGATAGTACCTTAACAGGTCCAGGAAAGAAATGCAATATTCTTCAGAAAAGAAAAAAAACTCGTACCTATTTTGTACGAAAATGCCCCCGGGTCCGATTGGTCATGAATTTTGACTTGAATCAAATGTCGGCATGTGTGCATGACAACTTACAGATAGTACCTTAACAGGTCCAGGAAAGAAATGCAATATTCTTCAGAAAAGAAAAAAAAAAAAAAAAAACTCGTACCGATTTTGTACGAAAATGCCCCCGGGTCCGATTGGTCATGAATTTTGACTTGAATCAAAAGTCGGCATGTGTGCATGACAACTTGCAGATAGTACCTTAACAGGTCCAGGAAAGAAATGCAATATTCTTCAGAAAAGAAAAAAAAAAAAAAAAAAAACTCGTACCGATTTTGTACGAAAATGCCCCCGGGTCCGATTGGTCATGAATTTTGACTTGAATCAAATGTCGGCATGTGTGCATGACAACTTGCAGATAGTACCTTAACAGGTCCAGGAAAGAAATGCTATATTCTTCAAAAAAAAAAAAAAAATCGTACCGATTTTGTACGAAAATGCCCCCGGGTCCGATTGGTCATGAATTTAGACTTGAATCAAAAGTCGGCATGTGTGCATGACAACTTGCAGATAGTACCTTAACAGGTCCAGGAAAGAAATGCAATATTCTTCAGAAAAGAAAAAAAAAAAAAAAAAAAACTCGTACCGATTTTGTACGAAAATGCCCCCGGGTCCGATTGGTCATGAATTTTGACTTGAATCAAATGTCGGCATGTGTGCATGACAACTTGCAGATAGTACCTTAACAGGTCCAGGAAAGAAATGCTATATTCTTCAAAAAAAAAAAAAAAATCGTACCGATTTTGTACGAAAATGCTCCCGGGTCCGATTGGTCATGAATTTTGACTTGAATCAAATGTCGGCATGTGTGCATGACAACTTACAGATAGTACCTTAACAGGTCCAGGAAAGAAATGCAATATTCTTCAGAAAAGAAAAAAAAAAAAAAAAAACTCGTACCGATTTTGTACGAAAATGCCCCCGGGTCCGATTGGTCATGAATTTTGACTTGAATCAAAAGTAGGCATGTGTGCATGACAACTTGCAGATAGTACCTTAACAGTTCCAGGAAAGAAATGCAATATTCTTCAGAAAAGAAAAAAAAAAAAAAAAAAAAACTCGTACCGATTTTGTACGAAAATGCCCCCGGGTCCGATTGGTCATGAATTTTGACTTGAATCAAATGTCGGCATGTGTGCATGACAACTTGCAGATAGTACCTTAAGAGTTCCAGGAAAGAAATGCAATATTCTTCAGAAAAGAAAAAAAAAGAAAAAAAAACTCGTACCGATTTTGTACGAAAATGCCCCCGGGTCCGATTGGTCATGAATTTTGACTTGAATCAAATGTCGGCATGTGTGCATGACAACTTGCAGATAGTACCTTAACAGTTCCAGGAAAGAAATGCAATATTCTTCAGAAAAGAAAAAAAAAAAAAAAAAACTCGTACCGATTTTGTACGAAAATGCCCCCGGGTCCGATTGGTCATGAATTTAGACTTGAATCAAATGTCGGCATGTGTGCATGACAACTTACAGATAGTACCTTAACAGTTCCAGGAAAGAAATGCAATATTCTTCAGAAAAGAAAAAAAAAAAAAAAAAAAAACTCGTACCGATTTTGTACGAAAATGCCCCCGGGTCCGATTGGTCATGAATTTTGACTTGAATCAAAAGTAGGCATGTGTGCATGACAACTTGCAGATAGTACCTTAACAGTTCCAGGAAAGAAATGCAATATTCTTCAGAAAAGAAAAAAAAAAAAAAAAAAAAACTCGTACCGATTTTGTACGAAAATGCCCCCGGGTCCGATTGGTCATGAATTTTGACTTGAATCAAATGTCGGCATGTGTGCATGACAACTTGCAGATAGTACCTTAAGAGTTCCAGGAAAGAAATGCAATATTCTTCAGAAAAGAAAAAAAAAGAAAAAAAAACTCGTACCGATTTTGTACGAAAATGCCCCCGGGTCCGATTGGTCATGAATTTTGACTTGAATCAAATGTCGGCATGTGTGCATGACAACTTGCAGATAGTACCTTAACAGTTCCAGGAAAGAAATGCAATATTCTTCAGAAAAGAAAAAAAAAAAAAAAAAACTCGTACCGATTTTGTACGAAAATGCCCCCGGGTCCGATTGGTCATGAATTTAGACTTGAATCAAATGTCGGCATGTGTGCATGACAACTTACAGATAGTACCTTAACAGTTCCAGGAAAGAAATGCAATATTCTTCAGAAAAGAAAAAAAAAAAAAAAAAAAAACTCGTACCGATTTTGTACGAAAATGCCCCCGGGTCCGATTGGTCATGAATTTTGACTTGAATCAAAAGTAGGCATGTGTGCATGACAACTTGCAGATAGTACCTTAACAGTTCCAGGAAAGAAATGCAATATTCTTCAGAAAAGAAAAAAAAAAAAAAAAAAAAAACTCGTACCGATTTTGTACGAAAATGCCCCCGGGTCCGATTGGTCATGAATTTTGACTTGAGTCAAATGTCGGCATGTGTGCATGACAACTTGCAGATAGTACCTTAAGAGTTCCAGGAAAGAAATGCAATATTCTTCAGAAAAGAAAAAAAAAGAAAAAAAAACTCGTACCGATTTTGTACGAAAATGCCCCCGGGTCCGATTGGTCATGAATTTTGACTTGAATCAAATGTCGGCATGTGTGCATGACAACTTGCAGATAGTACCTTAACAGTTCCAGGAAAGAAATGCAATATTCTTCAGAAAAGAAAAAAAAAAAAAAAAAAACTCGTACCGATTTTGTACGAAAATGCCCCCGGGTCCGATTGGTCATGAATTTAGACTTGAATCAAATGTCGGCATGTGTGCATGACAACTTACAGATAGTACCTTAACAGTTCCAGGAAAGAAATGCAATATTCTTCAGAAAAGAAAAAAAAAAAAAAAAAAAAAACTCGTACCGATTTTGTACGAAAATGCCCCCGGGTCCGATTGGTCATGAATTTTGACTTGAATCAAAAGTAGGCATGTGTGCATGACAACTTGCAGATAGTACCTTAACAGTTCCAGGAAAGAAATGCAATATTCTTCAGAAAAGAAAAAAAAAAAAAAAAAAAAACTCGTACCGATTTTGTACGAAAATGCCCCCGGGTCCGATTGGTCATGAATTTTGACTTGAATCAAATGTCGGCATGTGTGCATGACAACTTGCAGATAGTACCTTAAGAGTTCCAGGAAAGAAATGCAATATTCTTCAGAAAAGAAAAAAAAAGAAAAAAAAACTCGTACCGATTTTGTACGAAAATGCCCCCGGGTCCGATTGGTCATGAATTTTGACTTGAATCAAATGTCGGCATGTGTGCATGACAACTTACAGATAGTACCTTAACAGTTCCAGGAAAGAAATGCAATATTCTTCAGAAAAGAAAAAAAAAAAAAAAAAAAAACTCGTACCGATTTTGTACGAAAATGCCCCCGGGTCCGATTGGTCATGAATTTTGACTTGAATCAAAAGTAGGCATGTGTGCATGACAACTTGCAGATAGTACCTTAACAGTTCCAGGAAAGAAATGCAATATTCTTCAGAAAAGAAAAAAAAAAAAAAAAAAAAACTCGTACCGATTTTGTACGAAAATGCCCCCGGGTCCGATTGGTCATGAATTTTGACTTGAATCAAATGTCGGCATGTGTGCATGACAACTTGCAGATAGTACCTTAAGAGTTCCAGGAAAGAAATGCAATATTCTTCAGAAAAGAAAAAAAAAGAAAAAAAAACTCGTACCGATTTTGTACGAAAATGCCCCCGGGTCCGATTGGTCATGAATTTTGACTTGAATCAAATGTCGGCATGTGTGCATGACAACTTGCAGATAGTACCTTAACAGTTCCAGGAAAGAAATGCAATATTCTTCAGAAAAGAAAAAAAAAAAAAAAAAACTCGTACCGATTTTGTACGAAAATGCCCCCGGGTCCGATTGGTCATGAATTTAGACTTGAATCAAATGTCGGCATGTGTGCATGACAACTTACAGATAGTACCTTAACAGTTCCAGGAAAGAAATGCAATATTCTTCAGAAAAGAAAAAAAAAAAAAAAAAAAAACTCGTACCGATTTTGTACGAAAATGCCCCCGGGTCCGATTGGTCATGAATTTTGACTTGAATCAAAAGTAGGCATGTGTGCATGACAACTTGCAGATAGTACCTTAACAGTTCCAGGAAAGAAATGCAATATTCTTCAGAAAAGAAAAAAAAAAAAAAAAAAAAAACTCGTACCGATTTTGTACGAAAATGCCCCCGGGTCCGATTGGTCATGAATTTTGACTTGAGTCAAATGTCGGCATGTGTGCATGACAACTTGCAGATAGTACCTTAAGAGTTCCAGGAAAGAAATGCAATATTCTTCAGAAAAGAAAAAAAAAGAAAAAAAAACTCGTACCGATTTTGTACGAAAATGCCCCCGGGTCCGATTGGTCATGAATTTTGACTTGAATCAAATGTCGGCATGTGTGCATGACAACTTGCAGATAGTACCTTAACAGTTCCAGGAAAGAAATGCAATATTCTTCAGAAAAGAAAAAAAAAAAAAAAAAAACTCGTACCGATTTTGTACGAAAATGCCCCCGGGTCCGATTGGTCATGAATTTAGACTTGAATCAAATGTCGGCATGTGTGCATGACAACTTACAGATAGTACCTTAACAGTTCCAGGAAAGAAATGCAATATTCTTCAGAAAAGAAAAAAAAAAAAAAAAAAAAACTCGTACCGATTTTGTACGAAAATGCCCCCGGGTCCGATTGGTCATGAATTTTGACTTGAATCAAAAGTAGGCATGTGTGCATGACAACTTGCAGATAGTACCTTAACAGTTCCAGGAAAGAAATGCAATATTCTTCAGAAAAGAAAAAAAAAAAAAAAAAAAAACTCGTACCGATTTTGTACGAAAATGCCCCCGGGTCCGATTGGTCATGAATTTTGACTTGAATCAAATGTCGGCATGTGTGCATGACAACTTGCAGATAGTACCTTAAGAGTTCCAGGAAAGAAATGCAATATTCTTCAGAAAAGAAAAAAAAAGAAAAAAAAACTCGTACCGATTTTGTACGAAAATGCCCCCGGGTCCGATTGGTCATGAATTTTGACTTGAATCAAATGTCGGCATGTGTGCATGACAACTTACAGATAGTACCTTAACAGTTCCAGGAAAGAAATGCAATATTCTTCAGAAAAGAAAAAAAAAAAAAAAAAAAAACTCGTACCGATTTTGTACGAAAATGCCCCCGGGTCCGATTGGTCATGAATTTTGACTTGAATCAAAAGTAGGCATGTGTGCATGACAACTTGCAGATAGTACCTTAACAGTTCCAGGAAAGAAATGCAATATTCTTCAGAAAAGAAAAAAAAAAAAAAAAAAAACTCGTACCGATTTTGTACGAAAATGCCCCCGGGTCCGATTGGTCATGAATTTTGACTTGAATCAAATGTCGGCATGTGTGCATGACAACTTGCAGATAGTACCTTAACAGTTCCAGGAAAGAAATGCAATATTCTTCAGAAAAGAAAAAAAAAAAAAAAAAACTCGTACCGATTTTGTACGAAAATGCCCCCGGGTCCGATTGGTCATGAATTTAGACTTGAATCAAATGTCGGCATGTGTGCATGACAACTTACAGATAGTACCTTAACAGTTCCAGGAAAGAAATGCAATATTCTTCAGAAAAGAAAAAAAAAAAAAAAAAAAAACTCGTACCGATTTTGTACGAAAATGCCCCCGGGTCCGATTGGTCATGAATTTTGACTTGAATCAAAAGTAGGCATGTGTGCATGACAACTTGCAGATAGTACCTTAACAGTTCCAGGAAAGAAATGCAATATTCTTCAGAAAAGAAAAAAAAAAAAAAAAAAAAAACTCGTACCGATTTTGTACGAAAATGCCCCCGGGTCCGATTGGTCATGAATTTTGACTTGAGTCAAATGTCGGCATGTGTGCATGACAACTTGCAGATAGTACCTTAAGAGTTCCAGGAAAGAAATGCAATATTCTTCAGAAAAGAAAAAAAAAGAAAAAAAAACTCGTACCGATTTTGTACGAAAATGCCCCCGGGTCCGATTGGTCATGAATTTTGACTTGAATCAAATGTCGGCATGTGTGCATGACAACTTGCAGATAGTACCTTAACAGTTCCAGGAAAGAAATGCAATATTCTTCAGAAAAGAAAAAAAAAAAAAAAAAAACTCGTACCGATTTTGTACGAAAATGCCCCCGGGTCCGATTGGTCATGAATTTAGACTTGAATCAAATGTCGGCATGTGTGCATGACAACTTACAGATAGTACCTTAACAGTTCCAGGAAAGAAATGCAATATTCTTCAGAAAAGAAAAAAAAAAAAAAAAAAAAACTCGTACCGATTTTGTACGAAAATGCCCCCGGGTCCGATTGGTCATGAATTTTGACTTGAATCAAAAGTAGGCATGTGTGCATGACAACTTGCAGATAGTACCTTAACAGTTCCAGGAAAGAAATGCAATATTCTTCAGAAAAGAAAAAAAAAAAAAAAAAAAAACTCGTACCGATTTTGTACGAAAATGCCCCCGGGTCCGATTGGTCATGAATTTTGACTTGAATCAAATGTCGGCATGTGTGCATGACAACTTGCAGATAGTACCTTAAGAGTTCCAGGAAAGAAATGCAATATTCTTCAGAAAAGAAAAAAAAAGAAAAAAAAACTCGTACCGATTTTGTACGAAAATGCCCCCGGGTCCGATTGGTCATGAATTTTGACTTGAATCAAATGTCGGCATGTGTGCATGACAACTTACAGATAGTACCTTAACAGTTCCAGGAAAGAAATGCAATATTCTTCAGAAAAGAAAAAAAAAAAAAAAAAAAAACTCGTACCGATTTTGTACGAAAATGCCCCCGGGTCCGATTGGTCATGAATTTTGACTTGAATCAAAAGTAGGCATGTGTGCATGACAACTTGCAGATAGTACCTTAACAGTTCCAGGAAAGAAATGCAATATTCTTCAGAAAAGAAAAAAAAAAAAAAAAAAAACTCGTACCGATTTTGTACGAAAATGCCCCCGGGTCCGATTGGTCATGAATTTTGACTTGAATCAAATGTCGGCATGTGTGCATGACAACTTGCAGATAGTACCTTAAGAGTTCCAGGAAAGAAATGCAATATTCTTCAGAAAAGAAAAAAAAAGAAAAAAAAACTCGTACCGATTTTGTACGAAAATGCCCCCGGGTCCGATTGGTCATGAATTTTGACTTGAATCAAATGTCGGCATGTGTGCATGACAACTTGCAGATAGTACCTTAACAGTTCCAGGAAAGAAATGCAATATTCTTCAGAAAAGAAAAAAAAAAAAAAAAAAAAACTCGTACCGATTTTGTACGAAAATGCCCCCGGGTCCGATTGGTCATGAATTTTGACTTGAATCAAATGTCGGCATGTGTGCATGACAACTTGCAGATAGTACCTTAAGAGTTCCAGGAAAGAAATGCAATATTCTTCAGAAAAGAAAAAAAAAGAAAAAAAAACTCGTACCGATTTTGTACGAAAATGCCCCCGGGTCCGATTGGTCATGAATTTTGACTTGAATCAAATGTCGGCATGTGTGCATGACAACTTGCAGATAGTACCTTAACAGTTCCAGGAAAGAAATGCAATATTCTTCAGAAAAGAAAAAAAAAAAAAAAAAAACTCGTACCGATTTTGTACGAAAATGCCCCCGGGTCCGATTGGTCATGAATTTTGACTTGAATCAAATGTCGGCATGTGTGCATGACAACTTGCAGATAGTACCTTAACAGTTCCAGGAAAGAAATGCAATATTCTTCAGAAAAGAAAAAAAAAAAAAAAAAACTCGTACCGATTTTGTACGAAAATGCCCCCGGGTCCGATTGGTCATGAATTTAGACTTGAATCAAATGTCGGCATGTGTGCATGACAACTTACAGATAGTACCTTAACAGTTCCAGGAAAGAAATGCAATATTCTTCAGAAAAGAAAAAAAAAAAAAAAAAAAACTCGTACCGATTTTGTACGAAAATGCCCCCGGGTCCGATTGGTCATGAATTTTGACTTGAATCAAAAGTAGGCATGTGTGCATGACAACTTGCAGATAGTACCTTAACAGTTCCAGGAAAGAAATGCAATATTCTTCAGAAAAGAAAAAAAAAAAAAAAAAAAACTCGTACCGATTTTGTACGAAAATGCCCCCGGGTCCGATTGGTCATGAATTTTGACTTGAATCAAATGTCGGCATGTGTGCATGACAACTTGCAGATAGTACCTTAAGAGTTCCAGGAAAGAAATGCAATATTCTTCAGAAAAGAAAAAAAAAGAAAAAAAAACTCGTACCGATTTTGTACGAAAATGCCCCCGGGTCCGATTGGTCATGAATTTTGACTTGAATCAAATGTCGGCATGTGTGCATGACAACTTGCAGATAGTACCTTAACAGTTCCAGGAAAGAAATGCAATATTCTTCAGAAAAGAAAAAAAAAAAAAAAAAAACTCGTACCGATTTTGTACGAAAATGCCCCCGGGTCCGATTGGTCATGAATTTTGACTTGAATCAAATGTCGGCATGTGTGCATGACAACTTGCAGATAGTACCTTAACAGTTCCAGGAAAGAAATGCAATATTCTTCAGAAAAGAAAAAAAAAAAAAAAAAACTCGTACCGATTTTGTACGAAAATGCCCCCGGGTCCGATTGGTCATGAATTTAGACTTGAATCAAATGTCGGCATGTGTGCATGACAACTTACAGATAGTACCTTAACAGTTCCAGGAAAGAAATGCAATATTCTTCAGAAAAGAAAAAAAAAAAAAAAAAAAACTCGTACCGATTTTGTACGAAAATGCCCCCGGGTCCGATTGGTCATGAATTTTGACTTGAATCAAAAGTAGGCATGTGTGCATGACAACTTGCAGATAGTACCTTAACAGTTCCAGGAAAGAAATGCAATATTCTTCAGAAAAGAAAAAAAAAAAAAAAAAAAAACTCGTACCGATTTTGTACGAAAATGCCCCCGGGTCCGATTGGTCATGAATTTTGACTTGAATCAAAAGTAGGCATGTGTGCATGACAACTTGCAGATAGTACCTTAACAGTTCCAGGAAAGAAATGCAATATTCTTCAGAAAAGAAAAAAAAAAAAAAAAAAAAAAACTCGTACCGATTTTGTACGAAAATGCCCCCGGGTCCGATTGGTCATGAATTTTGACTTGAGTCAAATGTCGGCATGTGTGCATGACAACTTGCAGATAGTACCTTAAGAGTTCCAGGAAAGAAATGCAATATTCTTCAGAAAAGAAAAAAAAAGAAAAAAAAACTCGTACCGATTTTGTACGAAAATGCCCCCGGGTCCGATTGGTCATGAATTTTGACTTGAATCAAATGTCGGCATGTGTGCATGACAACTTGCAGATAGTACCTTAACAGTTCCAGGAAAGAAATGCAATATTCTTCAGAAAAGAAAAAAAAAAAAAAAAAAACTCGTACCGATTTTGTACGAAAATGCCCCCGGGTCCGATTGGTCATGAATTTAGACTTGAATCAAATGTCGGCATGTGTGCATGACAACTTACAGATAGTACCTTAACAGTTCCAGGAAAGAAATGCAATATTCTTCAGAAAAGAAAAAAAAAAAAAAAAAAAAACTCGTACCGATTTTGTACGAAAATGCCCCCGGGTCCGATTGGTCATGAATTTTGACTTGAATCAAAAGTAGGCATGTGTGCATGACAACTTGCAGATAGTACCTTAACAGTTCCAGGAAAGAAATGCAATATTCTTCAGAAAAGAAAAAAAAAAAAAAAAAAAAACTCGTACCGATTTTGTACGAAAATGCCCCCGGGTCCGATTGGTCATGAATTTTGACTTGAATCAAATGTCGGCATGTGTGCATGACAACTTGCAGATAGTACCTTAACAGTTCCAGGAAAGAAATGCAATATTCTTCAGAAAAGAAAAAAAAAAAAAAAAAAAAACTCGTACCGATTTTGTACGAAAATGCCCCCGGGTCCGATTGGTCATGAATTTTGACTTGAATCAAAAGTAGGCATGTGTGCATGACAACTTGCAGATAGTACCTTAACAGTTCCAGGAAAGAAATGCAATATTCTTCAGAAAAGAAAAAAAAAAAAAAAAAAAAACTCGTACCGATTTTGTACGAAAATGCCCCCGGGTCCGATTGGTCATGAATTTTGACTTGAATCAAATGTCGGCATGTGTGCATGACAACTTGCAGATAGTACCTTAAGAGTTCCAGGAAAGAAATGCAATATTCTTCAGAAAAGAAAAAAAAAGAAAAAAAAACTCGTACCGATTTTGTACGAAAATGCCCCCGGGTCCGATTGGTCATGAATTTTGACTTGAATCAAATGTCGGCATGTGTGCATGACAACTTGCAGATAGTACCTTAACAGTTCCAGGAAAGAAATGCAATATTCTTCAGAAAAGAAAAAAAAAAAAAAAAAAACTCGTACCGATTTTGTACGAAAATGCCCCCGGGTCCGATTGGTCATGAATTTAGACTTGAATCAAATGTCGGCATGTGTGCATGACAACTTACAGATAGTACCTTAACAGTTCCAGGAAAGAAATGCAATATTCTTCAGAAAAGAAAAAAAAAAAAAAAAAAAAACTCGTACCGATTTTGTACGAAAATGCCCCCGGGTCCGATTGGTCATGAATTTTGACTTGAATCAAAAGTAGGCATGTGTGCATGACAACTTGCAGATAGTACCTTAACAGTTCCAGGAAAGAAATGCAATATTCTTCAGAAAAGAAAAAAAAAAAAAAAAAAAAACTCGTACCGATTTTGTACGAAAATGCCCCCGGGTCCGATTGGTCATGAATTTTGACTTGAATCAAATGTCGGCATGTGTGCATGACAACTTGCAGATAGTACCTTAACAGTTCCAGGAAAGAAATGCAATATTCTTCAGAAAAGAAAAAAAAAAAAAAAAAAAAACTCGTACCGATTTTGTACGAAAATGCCCCCGGGTCCGATTGGTCATGAATTTTGACTTGAATCAAAAGTAGGCATGTGTGCATGACAACTTGCAGATAGTACCTTAACAGTTCCAGGAAAGAAATGCAATATTCTTCAGAAAAGAAAAAAAAAAAAAAAAAAAAACTCGTACCGATTTTGTACGAAAATGCCCCCGGGTCCGATTGGTCATGAATTTTGACTTGAATCAAATGTCGGCATGTGTGCATGACAACTTGCAGATAGTACCTTAAGAGTTCCAGGAAAGAAATGCAATATTCTTCAGAAAAGAAAAAAAAAGAAAAAAAAACTCGTACCGATTTTGTACGAAAATGCCCCCGGGTCCGATTGGTCATGAATTTTGACTTGAATCAAATGTCGGCATGTGTGCATGACAACTTACAGATAGTACCTTAACAGTTCCAGGAAAGAAATGCAATATTCTTCAGAAAAGAAAAAAAAAAAAAAAAAAAAACTCGTACCGATTTTGTACGAAAATGCCCCCGGGTCCGATTGGTCATGAATTTTGACTTGAATCAAAAGTAGGCATGTGTGCATGACAACTTGCAGATAGTACCTTAACAGTTCCAGGAAAGAAATGCAATATTCTTCAGAAAAGAAAAAAAAAAAAAAAAAAAACTCGTACCGATTTTGTACGAAAATGCCCCCGGGTCCGATTGGTCATGAATTTTGACTTGAATCAAATGTCGGCATGTGTGCATGACAACTTGCAGATAGTACCTTAACAGTTCCAGGAAAGAAATGCAATATTCTTCAGAAAAGAAAAAAAAAAAAAAAAAACTCGTACCGATTTTGTACGAAAATGCCCCCGGGTCCGATTGGTCATGAATTTAGACTTGAATCAAATGTCGGCATGTGTGCATGACAACTTACAGATAGTACCTTAACAGTTCCAGGAAAGAAATGCAATATTCTTCAGAAAAGAAAAAAAAAAAAAAAAAAAAACTCGTACCGATTTTGTACGAAAATGCCCCCGGGTCCGATTGGTCATGAATTTTGACTTGAATCAAAAGTAGGCATGTGTGCATGACAACTTGCAGATAGTACCTTAACAGTTCCAGGAAAGAAATGCAATATTCTTCAGAAAAGAAAAAAAAAAAAAAAAAAAAAACTCGTACCGATTTTGTACGAAAATGCCCCCGGGTCCGATTGGTCATGAATTTTGACTTGAGTCAAATGTCGGCATGTGTGCATGACAACTTGCAGATAGTACCTTAAGAGTTCCAGGAAAGAAATGCAATATTCTTCAGAAAAGAAAAAAAAAGAAAAAAAAACTCGTACCGATTTTGTACGAAAATGCCCCCGGGTCCGATTGGTCATGAATTTTGACTTGAATCAAATGTCGGCATGTGTGCATGACAACTTGCAGATAGTACCTTAACAGTTCCAGGAAAGAAATGCAATATTCTTCAGAAAAGAAAAAAAAAAAAAAAAAAACTCGTACCGATTTTGTACGAAAATGCCCCCGGGTCCGATTGGTCATGAATTTAGACTTGAATCAAATGTCGGCATGTGTGCATGACAACTTACAGATAGTACCTTAACAGTTCCAGGAAAGAAATGCAATATTCTTCAGAAAAGAAAAAAAAAAAAAAAAAAAAACTCGTACCGATTTTGTACGAAAATGCCCCCGGGTCCGATTGGTCATGAATTTTGACTTGAATCAAAAGTAGGCATGTGTGCATGACAACTTGCAGATAGTACCTTAACAGTTCCAGGAAAGAAATGCAATATTCTTCAGAAAAGAAAAAAAAAAAAAAAAAAAAACTCGTACCGATTTTGTACGAAAATGCCCCCGGGTCCGATTGGTCATGAATTTTGACTTGAATCAAAAGTAGGCATGTGTGCATGACAACTTGCAGATAGTACCTTAACAGTTCCAGGAAAGAAATGCAATATTCTTCAGAAAAGAAAAAAAAAAAAAAAAAAAAACTCGTACCGATTTTGTACGAAAATGCCCCCGGGTCCGATTGGTCATGAATTTTGACTTGAATCAAATGTCGGCATGTGTGCATGACAACTTGCAGATAGTACCTTAACAGTTCCAGGAAAGAAATGCAATATTCTTCAGAAAAGAAAAAAAAAAAAAAAAAAAAACTCGTACCGATTTTGTACGAAAATGCCCCCGGGTCCGATTGGTCATGAATTTTGACTTGAATCAAAAGTAGGCATGTGTGCATGACAACTTGCAGATAGTACCTTAACAGTTCCAGGAAAGAAATGCAATATTCTTCAGAAAAGAAAAAAAAAAAAAAAAAAAAACTCGTACCGATTTTGTACGAAAATGCCCCCGGGTCCGATTGGTCATGAATTTTGACTTGAATCAAATGTCGGCATGTGTGCATGACAACTTGCAGATAGTACCTTAAGAGTTCCAGGAAAGAAATGCAATATTCTTCAGAAAAGAAAAAAAAAGAAAAAAAAACTCGTACCGATTTTGTACGAAAATGCCCCCGGGTCCGATTGGTCATGAATTTTGACTTGAATCAAATGTCGGCATGTGTGCATGACAACTTACAGATAGTACCTTAACAGTTCCAGGAAAGAAATGCAATATTCTTCAGAAAAGAAAAAAAAAAAAAAAAAAAAACTCGTACCGATTTTGTACGAAAATGCCCCCGGGTCCGATTGGTCATGAATTTTGACTTGAATCAAAAGTAGGCATGTGTGCATGACAACTTGCAGATAGTACCTTAACAGTTCCAGGAAAGAAATGCAATATTCTTCAGAAAAGAAAAAAAAAAAAAAAAAAAACTCGTACCGATTTTGTACGAAAATGCCCCCGGGTCCGATTGGTCATGAATTTTGACTTGAATCAAATGTCGGCATGTGTGCATGACAACTTGCAGATAGTACCTTAACAGTTCCAGGAAAGAAATGCAATATTCTTCAGAAAAGAAAAAAAAAAAAAAAAAACTCGTACCGATTTTGTACGAAAATGCCCCCGGGTCCGATTGGTCATGAATTTAGACTTGAATCAAATGTCGGCATGTGTGCATGACAACTTACAGATAGTACCTTAACAGTTCCAGGAAAGAAATGCAATATTCTTCAGAAAAGAAAAAAAAAAAAAAAAAAAAACTCGTACCGATTTTGTACGAAAATGCCCCCGGGTCCGATTGGTCATGAATTTTGACTTGAATCAAAAGTAGGCATGTGTGCATGACAACTTGCAGATAGTACCTTAACAGTTCCAGGAAAGAAATGCAATATTCTTCAGAAAAGAAAAAAAAAAAAAAAAAAAAAACTCGTACCGATTTTGTACGAAAATGCCCCCGGGTCCGATTGGTCATGAATTTTGACTTGAGTCAAATGTCGGCATGTGTGCATGACAACTTGCAGATAGTACCTTAAGAGTTCCAGGAAAGAAATGCAATATTCTTCAGAAAAGAAAAAAAAAGAAAAAAAAACTCGTACCGATTTTGTACGAAAATGCCCCCGGGTCCGATTGGTCATGAATTTTGACTTGAATCAAATGTCGGCATGTGTGCATGACAACTTGCAGATAGTACCTTAACAGTTCCAGGAAAGAAATGCAATATTCTTCAGAAAAGAAAAAAAAAAAAAAAAAAACTCGTACCGATTTTGTACGAAAATGCCCCCGGGTCCGATTGGTCATGAATTTAGACTTGAATCAAATGTCGGCATGTGTGCATGACAACTTACAGATAGTACCTTAACAGTTCCAGGAAAGAAATGCAATATTCTTCAGAAAAGAAAAAAAAAAAAAAAAAAAAACTCGTACCGATTTTGTACGAAAATGCCCCCGGGTCCGATTGGTCATGAATTTTGACTTGAATCAAAAGTAGGCATGTGTGCATGACAACTTGCAGATAGTACCTTAACAGTTCCAGGAAAGAAATGCAATATTCTTCAGAAAAGAAAAAAAAAAAAAAAAAAAAACTCGTACCGATTTTGTACGAAAATGCCCCCGGGTCCGATTGGTCATGAATTTTGACTTGAATCAAATGTCGGCATGTGTGCATGACAACTTGCAGATAGTACCTTAAGAGTTCCAGGAAAGAAATGCAATATTCTTCAGAAAAGAAAAAAAAAGAAAAAAAAACTCGTACCGATTTTGTACGAAAATGCCCCCGGGTCCGATTGGTCATGAATTTTGACTTGAATCAAATGTCGGCATGTGTGCATGACAACTTACAGATAGTACCTTAACAGTTCCAGGAAAGAAATGCAATATTCTTCAGAAAAGAAAAAAAAAAAAAAAAAAAAACTCGTACCGATTTTGTACGAAAATGCCCCCGGGTCCGATTGGTCATGAATTTTGACTTGAATCAAAAGTAGGCATGTGTGCATGACAACTTGCAGATAGTACCTTAACAGTTCCAGGAAAGAAATGCAATATTCTTCAGAAAAGAAAAAAAAAAAAAAAAAAAACTCGTACCGATTTTGTACGAAAATGCCCCCGGGTCCGATTGGTCATGAATTTTGACTTGAATCAAATGTCGGCATGTGTGCATGACAACTTGCAGATAGTACCTTAAGAGTTCCAGGAAAGAAATGCAATATTCTTCAGAAAAGAAAAAAAAAGAAAAAAAAACTCGTACCGATTTTGTACGAAAATGCCCCCGGGTCCGATTGGTCATGAATTTTGACTTGAATCAAATGTCGGCATGTGTGCATGACAACTTGCAGATAGTACCTTAACAGTTCCAGGAAAGAAATGCAATATTCTTCAGAAAAGAAAAAAAAAAAAAAAAAAAAACTCGTACCGATTTTGTACGAAAATGCCCCCGGGTCCGATTGGTCATGAATTTTGACTTGAATCAAATGTCGGCATGTGTGCATGACAACTTGCAGATAGTACCTTAAGAGTTCCAGGAAAGAAATGCAATATTCTTCAGAAAAGAAAAAAAAAGAAAAAAAAACTCGTACCGATTTTGTACGAAAATGCCCCCGGGTCCGATTGGTCATGAATTTTGACTTGAATCAAATGTCGGCATGTGTGCATGACAACTTGCAGATAGTACCTTAACAGTTCCAGGAAAGAAATGCAATATTCTTCAGAAAAGAAAAAAAAAAAAAAAAAAACTCGTACCGATTTTGTACGAAAATGCCCCCGGGTCCGATTGGTCATGAATTTTGACTTGAATCAAATGTCGGCATGTGTGCATGACAACTTGCAGATAGTACCTTAACAGTTCCAGGAAAGAAATGCAATATTCTTCAGAAAAGAAAAAAAAAAAAAAAAAACTCGTACCGATTTTGTACGAAAATGCCCCCGGGTCCGATTGGTCATGAATTTAGACTTGAATCAAATGTCGGCATGTGTGCATGACAACTTACAGATAGTACCTTAACAGTTCCAGGAAAGAAATGCAATATTCTTCAGAAAAGAAAAAAAAAAAAAAAAAAAACTCGTACCGATTTTGTACGAAAATGCCCCCGGGTCCGATTGGTCATGAATTTTGACTTGAATCAAAAGTAGGCATGTGTGCATGACAACTTGCAGATAGTACCTTAACAGTTCCAGGAAAGAAATGCAATATTCTTCAGAAAAGAAAAAAAAAAAAAAAAAAAACTCGTACCGATTTTGTACGAAAATGCCCCCGGGTCCGATTGGTCATGAATTTTGACTTGAATCAAATGTCGGCATGTGTGCATGACAACTTGCAGATAGTACCTTAAGAGTTCCAGGAAAGAAATGCAATATTCTTCAGAAAAGAAAAAAAAAGAAAAAAAAACTCGTACCGATTTTGTACGAAAATGCCCCCGGGTCCGATTGGTCATGAATTTTGACTTGAATCAAATGTCGGCATGTGTGCATGACAACTTGCAGATAGTACCTTAACAGTTCCAGGAAAGAAATGCAATATTCTTCAGAAAAGAAAAAAAAAAAAAAAAAAACTCGTACCGATTTTGTACGAAAATGCCCCCGGGTCCGATTGGTCATGAATTTTGACTTGAATCAAATGTCGGCATGTGTGCATGACAACTTGCAGATAGTACCTTAACAGTTCCAGGAAAGAAATGCAATATTCTTCAGAAAAGAAAAAAAAAAAAAAAAAACTCGTACCGATTTTGTACGAAAATGCCCCCGGGTCCGATTGGTCATGAATTTAGACTTGAATCAAATGTCGGCATGTGTGCATGACAACTTACAGATAGTACCTTAACAGTTCCAGGAAAGAAATGCAATATTCTTCAGAAAAGAAAAAAAAAAAAAAAAAAAACTCGTACCGATTTTGTACGAAAATGCCCCCGGGTCCGATTGGTCATGAATTTTGACTTGAATCAAAAGTAGGCATGTGTGCATGACAACTTGCAGATAGTACCTTAACAGTTCCAGGAAAGAAATGCAATATTCTTCAGAAAAGAAAAAAAAAAAAAAAAAAAAACTCGTACCGATTTTGTACGAAAATGCCCCCGGGTCCGATTGGTCATGAATTTTGACTTGAATCAAAAGTAGGCATGTGTGCATGACAACTTGCAGATAGTACCTTAACAGTTCCAGGAAAGAAATGCAATATTCTTCAGAAAAGAAAAAAAAAAAAAAAAAAAAAACTCGTACCGATTTTGTACGAAAATGCCCCCGGGTCCGATTGGTCATGAATTTTGACTTGAGTCAAATGTCGGCATGTGTGCATGACAACTTGCAGATAGTACCTTAAGAGTTCCAGGAAAGAAATGCAATATTCTTCAGAAAAGAAAAAAAAAGAAAAAAAAACTCGTACCGATTTTGTACGAAAATGCCCCCGGGTCCGATTGGTCATGAATTTTGACTTGAATCAAATGTCGGCATGTGTGCATGACAACTTGCAGATAGTACCTTAACAGTTCCAGGAAAGAAATGCAATATTCTTCAGAAAAGAAAAAAAAAAAAAAAAAAACTCGTACCGATTTTGTACGAAAATGCCCCCGGGTCCGATTGGTCATGAATTTAGACTTGAATCAAATGTCGGCATGTGTGCATGACAACTTACAGATAGTACCTTAACAGTTCCAGGAAAGAAATGCAATATTCTTCAGAAAAGAAAAAAAAAAAAAAAAAAAAACTCGTACCGATTTTGTACGAAAATGCCCCCGGGTCCGATTGGTCATGAATTTTGACTTGAATCAAAAGTAGGCATGTGTGCATGACAACTTGCAGATAGTACCTTAACAGTTCCAGGAAAGAAATGCAATATTCTTCAGAAAAGAAAAAAAAAAAAAAAAAAAAACTCGTACCGATTTTGTACGAAAATGCCCCCGGGTCCGATTGGTCATGAATTTTGACTTGAATCAAATGTCGGCATGTGTGCATGACAACTTGCAGATAGTACCTTAAGAGTTCCAGGAAAGAAATGCAATATTCTTCAGAAAAGAAAAAAAAAGAAAAAAAAACTCGTACCGATTTTGTACGAAAATGCCCCCGGGTCCGATTGGTCATGAATTTTGACTTGAATCAAATGTCGGCATGTGTGCATGACAACTTGCAGATAGTACCTTAAGAGTTCCAGGAAAGAAATGCAATATTCTTCAGAAAAGAAAAAAAAAGAAAAAAAAACTCGTACCGATTTTGTACGAAAATGCCCCCGGGTCCGATTGGTCATGAATTTTGACTTGAATCAAATGTCGGCATGTGTGCATGACAACTTACAGATAGTACCTTAACAGTTCCAGGAAAGAAATGCAATATTCTTCAGAAAAGAAAAAAAAAAAAAAAAAAAAACTCGTACCGATTTTGTACGAAAATGCCCCCGGGTCCGATTGGTCATGAATTTTGACTTGAATCAAAAGTAGGCATGTGTGCATGACAACTTGCAGATAGTACCTTAACAGTTCCAGGAAAGAAATGCAATATTCTTCAGAAAAGAAAAAAAAAAAAAAAAAAAAACTCGTACCGATTTTGTACGAAAATGCCCCCGGGTCCGATTGGTCATGAATTTTGACTTGAATCAAATGTCGGCATGTGTGCATGACAACTTGCAGATAGTACCTTAAGAGTTCCAGGAAAGAAATGCAATATTCTTCAGAAAAGAAAAAAAAAGAAAAAAAAACTCGTACCGATTTTGTACGAAAATGCCCCCGGGTCCGATTGGTCATGAATTTTGACTTGAATCAAATGTCGGCATGTGTGCATGACAACTTGCAGATAGTACCTTAACAGTTCCAGGAAAGAAATGCAATATTCTTCAGAAAAGAAAAAAAAAAAAAAAAAAAAACTCGTACCGATTTTGTACGAAAATGCCCCCGGGTCCGATTGGTCATGAATTTTGACTTGAATCAAATGTCGGCATGTGTGCATGACAACTTGCAGATAGTACCTTAAGAGTTCCAGGAAAGAAATGCAATATTCTTCAGAAAAGAAAAAAAAAGAAAAAAAAACTCGTACCGATTTTGTACGAAAATGCCCCCGGGTCCGATTGGTCATGAATTTTGACTTGAATCAAATGTCGGCATGTGTGCATGACAACTTGCAGATAGTACCTTAACAGTTCCAGGAAAGAAATGCAATATTCTTCAGAAAAGAAAAAAAAAAAAAAAAAAAACTCGTACCGATTTTGTACGAAAATGCCCCCGGGTCCGATTGGTCATGAATTTTGACTTGAATCAAATGTCGGCATGTGTGCATGACAACTTGCAGATAGTACCTTAACAGTTCCAGGAAAGAAATGCAATATTCTTCAGAAAAGAAAAAAAAAAAAAAAAAACTCGTACCGATTTTGTACGAAAATGCCCCCGGGTCCGATTGGTCATGAATTTAGACTTGAATCAAATGTCGGCATGTGTGCATGACAACTTACAGATAGTACCTTAACAGTTCCAGGAAAGAAATGCAATATTCTTCAGAAAAGAAAAAAAAAAAAAAAAAAAACTCGTACCGATTTTGTACGAAAATGCCCCCGGGTCCGATTGGTCATGAATTTTGACTTGAATCAAAAGTAGGCATGTGTGCATGACAACTTGCAGATAGTACCTTAACAGTTCCAGGAAAGAAATGCAATATTCTTCAGAAAAGAAAAAAAAAAAAAAAAAAAACTCGTACCGATTTTGTACGAAAATGCCCCCGGGTCCGATTGGTCATGAATTTTGACTTGAATCAAATGTCGGCATGTGTGCATGACAACTTGCAGATAGTACCTTAAGAGTTCCAGGAAAGAAATGCAATATTCTTCAGAAAAGAAAAAAAAAGAAAAAAAAACTCGTACCGATTTTGTACGAAAATGCCCCCGGGTCCGATTGGTCATGAATTTTGACTTGAATCAAATGTCGGCATGTGTGCATGACAACTTGCAGATAGTACCTTAACAGTTCCAGGAAAGAAATGCAATATTCTTCAGAAAAGAAAAAAAAAAAAAAAAAAACTCGTACCGATTTTGTACGAAAATGCCCCCGGGTCCGATTGGTCATGAATTTTGACTTGAATCAAATGTCGGCATGTGTGCATGACAACTTGCAGATAGTACCTTAACAGTTCCAGGAAAGAAATGCAATATTCTTCAGAAAAGAAAAAAAAAAAAAAAAAACTCGTACCGATTTTGTACGAAAATGCCCCCGGGTCCGATTGGTCATGAATTTAGACTTGAATCAAATGTCGGCATGTGTGCATGACAACTTACAGATAGTACCTTAACAGTTCCAGGAAAGAAATGCAATATTCTTCAGAAAAGAAAAAAAAAAAAAAAAAAAACTCGTACCGATTTTGTACGAAAATGCCCCCGGGTCCGATTGGTCATGAATTTTGACTTGAATCAAAAGTAGGCATGTGTGCATGACAACTTGCAGATAGTACCTTAACAGTTCCAGGAAAGAAATGCAATATTCTTCAGAAAAGAAAAAAAAAAAAAAAAAAAAACTCGTACCGATTTTGTACGAAAATGCCCCCGGGTCCGATTGGTCATGAATTTTGACTTGAATCAAAAGTAGGCATGTGTGCATGACAACTTGCAGATAGTACCTTAACAGTTCCAGGAAAGAAATGCAATATTCTTCAGAAAAGAAAAAAAAAAAAAAAAAAAAAACTCGTACCGATTTTGTACGAAAATGCCCCCGGGTCCGATTGGTCATGAATTTTGACTTGAGTCAAATGTCGGCATGTGTGCATGACAACTTGCAGATAGTACCTTAAGAGTTCCAGGAAAGAAATGCAATATTCTTCAGAAAAGAAAAAAAAAGAAAAAAAAACTCGTACCGATTTTGTACGAAAATGCCCCCGGGTCCGATTGGTCATGAATTTTGACTTGAATCAAATGTCGGCATGTGTGCATGACAACTTGCAGATAGTACCTTAACAGTTCCAGGAAAGAAATGCAATATTCTTCAGAAAAGAAAAAAAAAAAAAAAAAAACTCGTACCGATTTTGTACGAAAATGCCCCCGGGTCCGATTGGTCATGAATTTAGACTTGAATCAAATGTCGGCATGTGTGCATGACAACTTGCAGATAGTACCTTAAGAGTTCCAGGAAAGAAATGCAATATTCTTCAGAAAAGAAAAAAAAAGAAAAAAAAACTCGTACCGATTTTGTACGAAAATGCCCCCGGGTCCGATTGGTCATGAATTTTGACTTGAATCAAATGTCGGCATGTGTGCATGACAACTTGCAGATAGTACCTTAACAGTTCCAGGAAAGAAATGCAATATTCTTCAGAAAAGAAAAAAAAAAAAAAAAAAAAACTCGTACCGATTTTGTACGAAAATGCCCCCGGGTCCGATTGGTCATGAATTTTGACTTGAATCAAATGTCGGCATGTGTGCATGACAACTTGCAGATAGTACCTTAAGAGTTCCAGGAAAGAAATGCAATATTCTTCAGAAAAGAAAAAAAAAGAAAAAAAAACTCGTACCGATTTTGTACGAAAATGCCCCCGGGTCCGATTGGTCATGAATTTTGACTTGAATCAAATGTCGGCATGTGTGCATGACAACTTGCAGATAGTACCTTAACAGTTCCAGGAAAGAAATGCAATATTCTTCAGAAAAGAAAAAAAAAAAAAAAAAAACTCGTACCGATTTTGTACGAAAATGCCCCCGGGTCCGATTGGTCATGAATTTTGACTTGAATCAAATGTCGGCATGTGTGCATGACAACTTGCAGATAGTACCTTAACAGTTCCAGGAAAGAAATGCAATATTCTTCAGAAAAGAAAAAAAAAAAAAAAAAACTCGTACCGATTTTGTACGAAAATGCCCCCGGGTCCGATTGGTCATGAATTTAGACTTGAATCAAATGTCGGCATGTGTGCATGACAACTTACAGATAGTACCTTAACAGTTCCAGGAAAGAAATGCAATATTCTTCAGAAAAGAAAAAAAAAAAAAAAAAAAACTCGTACCGATTTTGTACGAAAATGCCCCCGGGTCCGATTGGTCATGAATTTTGACTTGAATCAAAAGTAGGCATGTGTGCATGACAACTTGCAGATAGTACCTTAACAGTTCCAGGAAAGAAATGCAATATTCTTCAGAAAAGAAAAAAAAAAAAAAAAAAAACTCGTACCGATTTTGTACGAAAATGCCCCCGGGTCCGATTGGTCATGAATTTTGACTTGAATCAAATGTCGGCATGTGTGCATGACAACTTGCAGATAGTACCTTAAGAGTTCCAGGAAAGAAATGCAATATTCTTCAGAAAAGAAAAAAAAAGAAAAAAAAACTCGTACCGATTTTGTACGAAAATGCCCCCGGGTCCGATTGGTCATGAATTTTGACTTGAATCAAATGTCGGCATGTGTGCATGACAACTTGCAGATAGTACCTTAACAGTTCCAGGAAAGAAATGCAATATTCTTCAGAAAAGAAAAAAAAAAAAAAAAAAACTCGTACCGATTTTGTACGAAAATGCCCCCGGGTCCGATTGGTCATGAATTTTGACTTGAATCAAATGTCGGCATGTGTGCATGACAACTTGCAGATAGTACCTTAACAGTTCCAGGAAAGAAATGCAATATTCTTCAGAAAAGAAAAAAAAAAAAAAAAAACTCGTACCGATTTTGTACGAAAATGCCCCCGGGTCCGATTGGTCATGAATTTAGACTTGAATCAAATGTCGGCATGTGTGCATGACAACTTACAGATAGTACCTTAACAGTTCCAGGAAAGAAATGCAATATTCTTCAGAAAAGAAAAAAAAAAAAAAAAAAAACTCGTACCGATTTTGTACGAAAATGCCCCCGGGTCCGATTGGTCATGAATTTTGACTTGAATCAAAAGTAGGCATGTGTGCATGACAACTTGCAGATAGTACCTTAACAGTTCCAGGAAAGAAATGCAATATTCTTCAGAAAAGAAAAAAAAAAAAAAAAAAAAACTCGTACCGATTTTGTACGAAAATGCCCCCGGGTCCGATTGGTCATGAATTTTGACTTGAATCAAAAGTAGGCATGTGTGCATGACAACTTGCAGATAGTACCTTAACAGTTCCAGGAAAGAAATGCAATATTCTTCAGAAAAGAAAAAAAAAAAAAAAAAAAAAACTCGTACCGATTTTGTACGAAAATGCCCCCGGGTCCGATTGGTCATGAATTTTGACTTGAGTCAAATGTCGGCATGTGTGCATGACAACTTGCAGATAGTACCTTAAGAGTTCCAGGAAAGAAATGCAATATTCTTCAGAAAAGAAAAAAAAAGAAAAAAAAACTCGTACCGATTTTGTACGAAAATGCCCCCGGGTCCGATTGGTCATGAATTTTGACTTGAATCAAATGTCGGCATGTGTGCATGACAACTTGCAGATAGTACCTTAACAGTTCCAGGAAAGAAATGCAATATTCTTCAGAAAAGAAAAAAAAAAAAAAAAAAACTCGTACCGATTTTGTACGAAAATGCCCCCGGGTCCGATTGGTCATGAATTTAGACTTGAATCAAATGTCGGCATGTGTGCATGACAACTTACAGATAGTACCTTAACAGTTCCAGGAAAGAAATGCAATATTCTTCAGAAAAGAAAAAAAAAAAAAAAAAAAAACTCGTACCGATTTTGTACGAAAATGCCCCCGGGTCCGATTGGTCATGAATTTTGACTTGAATCAAAAGTAGGCATGTGTGCATGACAACTTGCAGATAGTACCTTAACAGTTCCAGGAAAGAAATGCAATATTCTTCAGAAAAGAAAAAAAAAAAAAAAAAAAAACTCGTACCGATTTTGTACGAAAATGCCCCCGGGTCCGATTGGTCATGAATTTTGACTTGAATCAAATGTCGGCATGTGTGCATGACAACTTGCAGATAGTACCTTAAGAGTTCCAGGAAAGAAATGCAATATTCTTCAGAAAAGAAAAAAAAAGAAAAAAAAACTCGTACCGATTTTGTACGAAAATGCCCCCGGGTCCGATTGGTCATGAATTTTGACTTGAATCAAATGTCGGCATGTGTGCATGACAACTTACAGATAGTACCTTAACAGTTCCAGGAAAGAAATGCAATATTCTTCAGAAAAGAAAAAAAAAAAAAAAAAAAAACTCGTACCGATTTTGTACGAAAATGCCCCCGGGTCCGATTGGTCATGAATTTTGACTTGAATCAAAAGTAGGCATGTGTGCATGACAACTTGCAGATAGTACCTTAACAGTTCCAGGAAAGAAATGCAATATTCTTCAGAAAAGAAAAAAAAAAAAAAAAAAAAAACTCGTACCGATTTTGTACGAAAATGCCCCCGGGTCCGATTGGTCATGAATTTTGACTTGAATCAAATGTCGGCATGTGTGCATGACAACTTGCAGATAGTACCTTAAGAGTTCCAGGAAAGAAATGCAATATTCTTCAGAAAAGAAAAAAAAAGAAAAAAAAACTCGTACCGATTTTGTACGAAAATGCCCCCGGGTCCGATTGGTCATGAATTTTGACTTGAATCAAATGTCGGCATGTGTGCATGACAACTTGCAGATAGTACCTTAACAGTTCCAGGAAAGAAATGCAATATTCTTCAGAAAAGAAAAAAAAAAAAAAAAAAAAACTCGTACCGATTTTGTACGAAAATGCCCCCGGGTCCGATTGGTCATGAATTTTGACTTGAATCAAATGTCGGCATGTGTGCATGACAACTTGCAGATAGTACCTTAAGAGTTCCAGGAAAGAAATGCAATATTCTTCAGAAAAGAAAAAAAAAGAAAAAAAAACTCGTACCGATTTTGTACGAAAATGCCCCCGGGTCCGATTGGTCATGAATTTTGACTTGAATCAAATGTCGGCATGTGTGCATGACAACTTGCAGATAGTACCTTAACAGTTCCAGGAAAGAAATGCAATATTCTTCAGAAAAGAAAAAAAAAAAAAAAAAAACTCGTACCGATTTTGTACGAAAATGCCCCCGGGTCCGATTGGTCATGAATTTTGACTTGAATCAAATGTCGGCATGTGTGCATGACAACTTGCAGATAGTACCTTAACAGTTCCAGGAAAGAAATGCAATATTCTTCAGAAAAGAAAAAAAAAAAAAAAAAACTCGTACCGATTTTGTACGAAAATGCCCCCGGGTCCGATTGGTCATGAATTTAGACTTGAATCAAATGTCGGCATGTGTGCATGACAACTTACAGATAGTACCTTAACAGTTCCAGGAAAGAAATGCAATATTCTTCAGAAAAGAAAAAAAAAAAAAAAAAAAACTCGTACCGATTTTGTACGAAAATGCCCCCGGGTCCGATTGGTCATGAATTTTGACTTGAATCAAAAGTAGGCATGTGTGCATGACAACTTGCAGATAGTACCTTAACAGTTCCAGGAAAGAAATGCAATATTCTTCAGAAAAGAAAAAAAAAAAAAAAAAAAACTCGTACCGATTTTGTACGAAAATGCCCCCGGGTCCGATTGGTCATGAATTTTGACTTGAATCAAATGTCGGCATGTGTGCATGACAACTTGCAGATAGTACCTTAAGAGTTCCAGGAAAGAAATGCAATATTCTTCAGAAAAGAAAAAAAAAGAAAAAAAAACTCGTACCGATTTTGTACGAAAATGCCCCCGGGTCCGATTGGTCATGAATTTTGACTTGAATCAAATGTCGGCATGTGTGCATGACAACTTGCAGATAGTACCTTAACAGTTCCAGGAAAGAAATGCAATATTCTTCAGAAAAGAAAAAAAAAAAAAAAAAAACTCGTACCGATTTTGTACGAAAATGCCCCCGGGTCCGATTGGTCATGAATTTTGACTTGAATCAAATGTCGGCATGTGTGCATGACAACTTGCAGATAGTACCTTAACAGTTCCAGGAAAGAAATGCAATATTCTTCAGAAAAGAAAAAAAAAAAAAAAAAAAAACTCGTACCGATTTTGTACGAAAATGCCCCCGGGTCCGATTGGTCATGAATTTTGACTTGAATCAAATGTCGGCATGTGTGCATGACAACTTGCAGATAGTACCTTAAGAGTTCCAGGAAAGAAATGCAATATTCTTCAGAAAAGAAAAAAAAAGAAAAAAAAACTCGTACCGATTTTGTACGAAAATGCCCCCGGGTCCGATTGGTCATGAATTTTGA
This sequence comes from Quercus engelmannii, assembly GCA_029955605.1. Lineage (NCBI taxonomy): Eukaryota > Viridiplantae > Streptophyta > Magnoliopsida > Fagales > Fagaceae > Quercus > Quercus engelmannii. The sequence goes on from JARPSG010000052.1 coordinate 127,826, forward strand.
CTTGAATCAAATGTCGGCATGTGTGCATGACAACTTGCAGATAGTACCTTAACAGTTCCAGGAAAGAAATGCAATATTCTTCAGAAAAGAAAAAAAAAAAAAAAAAAAACTCGTACCGATTTTGTACGAAAATGCCCCCGGGTCCGATTGGTCATGAATTTTGACTTGAATCAAATGTCGGCATGTGTGCATGACAACTTGCAGATAGTACCTTAAGAGTTCCAGGAAAGAAATGCAATATTCTTCAGAAAAGAAAAAAAAAGAAAAAAAAACTCGTACCGATTTTGTACGAAAATGCCCCCGGGTCCGATTGGTCATGAATTTTGACTTGAATCAAATGTCGGCATGTGTGCATGACAACTTGCAGATAGTACCTTAACAGTTCCAGGAAAGAAATGCAATATTCTTCAGAAAAGAAAAAAAAAAAAAAAAAAAAACTCGTACCGATTTTGTACGAAAATGCCCCCGGGTCCGATTGGTCATGAATTTTGACTTGAATCAAATGTCGGCATGTGTGCATGACAACTTGCAGATAGTACCTTAACAGTTCCAGGAAAGAAATGCAATATTCTTCAGAAAAGAAAAAAAAAAAAAAAAAACTCGTACCGATTTTGTACGAAAATGCCCCCGGGTCCGATTGGTCATGAATTTAGACTTGAATCAAATGTCGGCATGTGTGCATGACAACTTACAGATAGTACCTTAACAGTTCCAGGAAAGAAATGCAATATTCTTCAGAAAAGAAAAAAAAAAAAAAAAAAAACTCGTACCGATTTTGTACGAAAATGCCCCCGGGTCCGATTGGTCATGAATTTTGACTTGAATCAAAAGTAGGCATGTGTGCATGACAACTTGCAGATAGTACCTTAACAGTTCCAGGAAAGAAATGCAATATTCTTCAGAAAAGAAAAAAAAAAAAAAAAAAACTCGTACCGATTTTGTACGAAAATGCCCCCGGGTCCGATTGGTCATGAATTTTGACTTGAATCAAATGTCGGCATGTGTGCATGACAACTTGCAGATAGTACCTTAAGAGTTCCAGGAAAGAAATGCAATATTCTTCAGAAAAGAAAAAAAAAGAAAAAAAAACTCGTACCGATTTTGTACGAAAATGCCCCCGGGTCCGATTGGTCATGAATTTTGACTTGAATCAAATGTCGGCATGTGTGCATGACAACTTACAGATAGTACCTTAACAGTTCCAGGAAAGAAATGCAATATTCTTCAGAAAAGAAAAAAAAAGAAAAAAAAACTCGTACCGATTTTGTACGAAAATGCCCCCGGGTCCGATTGGTCATGAATTTTGACTTGAATCAAATGTCGGCATGTGTGCATGACAACTTGCAGATAGTACCTTAAGAGTTCCAGGAAAGAAATGCAATATTCTTCAGAAAAGAAAAAAAAAGAAAAAAAAACTCGTACCGATTTTGTACGAAAATGCCCCCGGGTCCGATTGGTCATGAATTTTGACTTGAATCAAATGTCGGCATGTGTGCATGACAACTTACAGATAGTACCTTAACAGTTCCAGGAAAGAAATGCAATATTCTTCAGAAAAGAAAAAAAAAAAAAAAAAAAAACTCGTACCGATTTTGTACGAAAATGCCCCCGGGTCCGATTGGTCATGAATTTTGACTTGAATCAAAAGTAGGCATGTGTGCATGACAACTTGCAGATAGTACCTTAACAGTTCCAGGAAAGAAATGCAATATTCTTCAGAAAAGAAAAAAAAAAAAAAAAAAAAACTCGTACCGATTTTGTACGAAAATGCCCCCGGGTCCGATTGGTCATGAATTTTGACTTGAATCAAATGTCGGCATGTGTGCATGACAACTTGCAGATAGTACCTTAAGAGTTCCAGGAAAGAAATGCAATATTCTTCAGAAAAGAAAAAAAAAGAAAAAAAAACTCGTACCGATTTTGTACGAAAATGCCCCCGGGTCCGATTGGTCATGAATTTTGACTTGAATCAAATGTCGGCATGTGTGCATGACAACTTGCAGATAGTACCTTAACAGTTCCAGGAAAGAAATGCAATATTCTTCAGAAAAGAAAAAAAAAAAAAAAAAAAAACTCGTACCGATTTTGTACGAAAATGCCCCCGGGTCCGATTGGTCATGAATTTTGACTTGAATCAAATGTCGGCATGTGTGCATGACAACTTGCAGATAGTACCTTAAGAGTTCCAGGAAAGAAATGCAATATTCTTCAGAAAAGAAAAAAAAAGAAAAAAAAACTCGTACCGATTTTGTACGAAAATGCCCCCGGGTCCGATTGGTCATGAATTTTGACTTGAATCAAATGTCGGCATGTGTGCATGACAACTTGCAGATAGTACCTTAACAGTTCCAGGAAAGAAATGTAATATTCTTCAGAAAAGAAAAAAAAAAAAAAAAAAACTCGTACCGATTTTGTACGAAAATGCCCCCGGGTCCGATTGGTCATGAATTTTGACTTGAATCAAATGTCGGCATGTGTGCATGACAACTTGCAGATAGTACCTTAACAGTTCCAGGAAAGAAATGCAATATTCTTCAGAAAAGAAAAAAAAAAAAAAAAAACTCGTACCGATTTTGTACGAAAATGCCCCCGGGTCCGATTGGTCATGAATTTAGACTTGAATCAAATGTCGGCATGTGTGCATGACAACTTACAGATAGTACCTTAACAGTTCCAGGAAAGAAATGCAATATTCTTCAGAAAAGAAAAAAAAAAAAAAAAAAAACTCGTACCGATTTTGTACGAAAATGCCCCCGGGTCCGATTGGTCATGAATTTTGACTTGAATCAAAAGTAGGCATGTGTGCATGACAACTTGCAGATAGTACCTTAACAGTTCCAGGAAAGAAATGCAATATTCTTCAGAAAAGAAAAAAAAAAAAAAAAAAAACTCGTACCGATTTTGTACGAAAATGCCCCCGGGTCCGATTGGTCATGAATTTTGACTTGAATCAAATGTCGGCATGTGTGCATGACAACTTGCAGATAGTACCTTAAGAGTTCCAGGAAAGAAATGCAATATTCTTCAGAAAAGAAAAAAAAAGAAAAAAAAACTCGTACCGATTTTGTACGAAAATGCCCCCGGGTCCGATTGGTCATGAATTTTGACTTGAATCAAATGTCGGCATGTGTGCATGACAACTTGCAGATAGTACCTTAACAGTTCCAGGAAAGAAATGCAATATTCTTCAGAAAAGAAAAAAAAAAAAAAAAAAACTCGTACCGATTTTGTACGAAAATGCCCCCGGGTCCGATTGGTCATGAATTTTGACTTGAATCAAATGTCGGCATGTGTGCATGACAACTTGCAGATAGTACCTTAACAGTTCCAGGAAAGAAATGCAATATTCTTCAGAAAAGAAAAAAAAAAAAAAAAAAACTCGTACCGATTTTGTACGAAAATGCCCCCGGGTCCGATTGGTCATGAATTTAGACTTGAATCAAATGTCGGCATGTGTGCATGACAACTTACAGATAGTACCTTAACAGTTCCAGGAAAGAAATGCAATATTCTTCAGAAAAGAAAAAAAAAAAAAAAAAAAACTCGTACCGATTTTGTACGAAAATGCCCCCGGGTCCGATTGGTCATGAATTTTGACTTGAATCAAAAGTAGGCATGTGTGCATGACAACTTGCAGATAGTACCTTAACAGTTCCAGGAAAGAAATGCAATATTCTTCAGAAAAGAAAAAAAAAAAAAAAAAAAACTCGTACCGATTTTGTACGAAAATGCCCCCGGGTCCGATTGGTCATGAATTTTGACTTGAATCAAAAGTAGGCATGTGTGCATGACAACTTGCAGATAGTACCTTAACAGTTCCAGGAAAGAAATGCAATATTCTTCAGAAAAGAAAAAAAAAAAAAAAAAAAACTCGTACCGATTTTGTACGAAAATGCCCCCGGGTCCGATTGGTCATGAATTTTGACTTGAATCAAATGTCGGCATGTGTGCATGACAACTTGCAGATAGTACCTTAAGAGTTCCAGGAAAGAAATGCAATATTCTTCAGAAAAGAAAAAAAAAGAAAAAAAAAACTCGTACCGATTTTGTACGAAAATGCCCCCGGGTCCGATTGGTCATGAATTTTGACTTGAATCAAATGTCGGCATGTGTGCATGACAACTTGCAGATAGTACCTTAACAGTTCCAGGAAAGAAATGCAATATTCTTCAGAAAAGAAAAAAAAAAAAAAAAAAACTCGTACCGATTTTGTACGAAAATGCCCCCGGGTCCGATTGGTCATGAATTTTGACTTGAATCAAATGTCGGCATGTGTGCATGACAACTTGCAGATAGTACCTTAACAGTTCCAGGAAAGAAATGCAATATTCTTCAGAAAAGAAAAAAAAAAAAAAAAAAACTCGTACCGATTTTGTACGAAAATGCCCCCGGGTCCGATTGGTCATGAATTTAGACTTGAATCAAATGTCGGCATGTGTGCATGACAACTTACAGATAGTACCTTAACAGTTCCAGGAAAGAAATGCAATATTCTTCAGAAAAGAAAAAAAAAAAAAAAAAAAACTCGTACCGATTTTGTACGAAAATGCCCCCGGGTCCGATTGGTCATGAATTTTGACTTGAATCAAAAGTAGGCATGTGTGCATGACAACTTGCAGATAGTACCTTAACAGTTCCAGGAAAGAAATGCAATATTCTTCAGAAAAGAAAAAAAAAAAAAAAAAAAACTCGTACCGATTTTGTACGAAAATGCCCCCGGGTCCGATTGGTCATGAATTTTGACTTGAATCAAATGTCGGCATGTGTGCATGACAACTTGCAGATAGTACCTTAAGAGTTCCAGGAAAGAAATGCAATATTCTTCAGAAAAGAAAAAAAAAGAAAAAAAAACTCGTACCGATTTTGTACGAAAATGCCCCCGGGTCCGATTGGTCATGAATTTTGACTTGAATCAAATGTCGGCATGTGTGCATGACAACTTACAGATAGTACCTTAACAGTTCCAGGAAAGAAATGCAATATTCTTCAGAAAAGAAAAAAAAAAAAAAAAAAAAACTCGTACCGATTTTGTACGAAAATGCCCCCGGGTCCGATTGGTCATGAATTTTGACTTGAATCAAAAGTAGGCATGTGTGCATGACAACTTGCAGATAGTACCTTAACAGTTCCAGGAAAGAAATGCAATATTCTTCAGAAAAGAAAAAAAAAAAAAAAAAAAAACTCGTACCGATTTTGTACGAAAATGCCCCCGGGTCCGATTGGTCATGAATTTTGACTTGAATCAAATGTCGGCATGTGTGCATGACAACTTGCAGATAGTACCTTAAGAGTTCCAGGAAAGAAATGCAATATTCTTCAGAAAAGAAAAAAAAAGAAAAAAAAACTCGTACCGATTTTGTACGAAAATGCCCCCGGGTCCGATTGGTCATGAATTTTGACTTGAATCAAATGTCGGCATGTGTGCATGACAACTTGCAGATAGTACCTTAACAGTTCCAGGAAAGAAATGCAATATTCTTCAGAAAAGAAAAAAAAAAAAAAAAAACTCGTACCGATTTTGTACGAAAATGCCCCCGGGTCCGATTGGTCATGAATTTAGACTTGAATCAAATGTCGGCATGTGTGCATGACAACTTACAGATAGTACCTTAACAGTTCCAGGAAAGAAATGCAATATTCTTCAGAAAAGAAAAAAAAAAAAAAAAAAAAACTCGTACCGATTTTGTACGAAAATGCCCCCGGGTCCGATTGGTCATGAATTTTGACTTGAATCAAAAGTAGGCATGTGTGCATGACAACTTGCAGATAGTACCTTAACAGTTCCAGGAAAGAAATGCAATATTCTTCAGAAAAGAAAAAAAAAAAAAAAAAAAAAACTCGTACCGATTTTGTACGAAAATGCCCCCGGGTCCGATTGGTCATGAATTTTGACTTGAGTCAAATGTCGGCATGTGTGCATGACAACTTGCAGATAGTACCTTAAGAGTTCCAGGAAAGAAATGCAATATTCTTCAGAAAAGAAAAAAAAAGAAAAAAAAACTCGTACCGATTTTGTACGAAAATGCCCCCGGGTCCGATTGGTCATGAATTTTGACTTGAATCAAATGTCGGCATGTGTGCATGACAACTTGCAGATAGTACCTTAACAGTTCCAGGAAAGAAATGCAATATTCTTCAGAAAAGAAAAAAAAAAAAAAAAAAACTCGTACCGATTTTGTACGAAAATGCCCCCGGGTCCGATTGGTCATGAATTTAGACTTGAATCAAATGTCGGCATGTGTGCATGACAACTTACAGATAGTACCTTAACAGTTCCAGGAAAGAAATGCAATATTCTTCAGAAAAGAAAAAAAAAAAAAAAAAAAAACTCGTACCGATTTTGTACGAAAATGCCCCCGGGTCCGATTGGTCATGAATTTTGACTTGAATCAAAAGTAGGCATGTGTGCATGACAACTTGCAGATAGTACCTTAACAGTTCCAGGAAAGAAATGCAATATTCTTCAGAAAAGAAAAAAAAAAAAAAAAAAAAACTCGTACCGATTTTGTACGAAAATGCCCCCGGGTCCGATTGGTCATGAATTTTGACTTGAATCAAATGTCGGCATGTGTGCATGACAACTTGCAGATAGTACCTTAAGAGTTCCAGGAAAGAAATGCAATATTCTTCAGAAAAGAAAAAAAAAGAAAAAAAAACTCGTACCGATTTTGTACGAAAATGCCCCCGGGTCCGATTGGTCATGAATTTTGACTTGAATCAAATGTCGGCATGTGTGCATGACAACTTACAGATAGTACCTTAACAGTTCCAGGAAAGAAATGCAATATTCTTCAGAAAAGAAAAAAAAAAAAAAAAAAAAACTCGTACCGATTTTGTACGAAAATGCCCCCGGGTCCGATTGGTCATGAATTTTGACTTGAATCAAAAGTAGGCATGTGTGCATGACAACTTGCAGATAGTACCTTAACAGTTCCAGGAAAGAAATGCAATATTCTTCAGAAAAGAAAAAAAAAAAAAAAAAAAAAACTCGTACCGATTTTGTACGAAAATGCCCCCGGGTCCGATTGGTCATGAATTTTGACTTGAATCAAATGTCGGCATGTGTGCATGACAACTTGCAGATAGTACCTTAAGAGTTCCAGGAAAGAAATGCAATATTCTTCAGAAAAGAAAAAAAAAGAAAAAAAAACTCGTACCGATTTTGTACGAAAATGCCCCCGGGTCCGATTGGTCATGAATTTTGACTTGAATCAAATGTCGGCATGTGTGCATGACAACTTGCAGATAGTACCTTAACAGTTCCAGGAAAGAAATGCAATATTCTTCAGAAAAGAAAAAAAAAAAAAAAAAAAAACTCGTACCGATTTTGTACGAAAATGCCCCCGGGTCCGATTGGTCATGAATTTTGACTTGAATCAAATGTCGGCATGTGTGCATGACAACTTGCAGATAGTACCTTAAGAGTTCCAGGAAAGAAATGCAATATTCTTCAGAAAAGAAAAAAAAAGAAAAAAAAACTCGTACCGATTTTGTACGAAAATGCCCCCGGGTCCGATTGGTCATGAATTTTGACTTGAATCAAATGTCGGCATGTGTGCATGACAACTTGCAGATAGTACCTTAACAGTTCCAGGAAAGAAATGCAATATTCTTCAGAAAAGAAAAAAAAAAAAAAAAAAACTCGTACCGATTTTGTACGAAAATGCCCCCGGGTCCGATTGGTCATGAATTTTGACTTGAATCAAATGTCGGCATGTGTGCATGACAACTTGCAGATAGTACCTTAAGAGTTCCAGGAAAGAAATGCAATATTCTTCAGAAAAGAAAAAAAAAGAAAAAAAAACTCGTACCGATTTTGTACGAAAATGCCCCCGGGTCCGATTGGTCATGAATTTTGACTTGAATCAAATGTCGGCATGTGTGCATGACAACTTACAGATAGTACCTTAACAGTTCCAGGAAAGAAATGCAATATTCTTCAGAAAAGAAAAAAAAAAAAAAAAAAAAACTCGTACCGATTTTGTACGAAAATGCCCCCGGGTCCGATTGGTCATGAATTTTGACTTGAATCAAAAGTAGGCATGTGTGCATGACAACTTGCAGATAGTACCTTAACAGTTCCAGGAAAGAAATGCAATATTCTTCAGAAAAGAAAAAAAAAAAAAAAAAAAAACTCGTACCGATTTTGTACGAAAATGCCCCCGGGTCCGATTGGTCATGAATTTTGACTTGAATCAAATGTCGGCATGTGTGCATGACAACTTGCAGATAGTACCTTAAGAGTTCCAGGAAAGAAATGCAATATTCTTCAGAAAAGAAAAAAAAAGAAAAAAAAACTCGTACCGATTTTGTACGAAAATGCCCCCGGGTCCGATTGGTCATGAATTTTGACTTGAATCAAATGTCGGCATGTGTGCATGACAACTTGCAGATAGTACCTTAACAGTTCCAGGAAAGAAATGCAATATTCTTCAGAAAAGAAAAAAAAAAAAAAAAAAAAACTCGTACCGATTTTGTACGAAAATGCCCCCGGGTCCGATTGGTCATGAATTTTGACTTGAATCAAATGTCGGCATGTGTGCATGACAACTTGCAGATAGTACCTTAAGAGTTCCAGGAAAGAAATGCAATATTCTTCAGAAAAGAAAAAAAAAGAAAAAAAAACTCGTACCGATTTTGTACGAAAATGCCCCCGGGTCCGATTGGTCATGAATTTTGACTTGAATCAAATGTCGGCATGTGTGCATGACAACTTGCAGATAGTACCTTAACAGTTCCAGGAAAGAAATGCAATATTCTTCAGAAAAGAAAAAAAAAAAAAAAAAAACTCGTACCGATTTTGTACGAAAATGCCCCCGGGTCCGATTGGTCATGAATTTTGACTTGAATCAAATGTCGGCATGTGTGCATGACAACTTGCAGATAGTACCTTAACAGTTCCAGGAAAGAAATGCAATATTCTTCAGAAAAGAAAAAAAAAAAAAAAAAACTCGTACCGATTTTGTACGAAAATGCCCCCGGGTCCGATTGGTCATGAATTTAGACTTGAATCAAATGTCGGCATGTGTGCATGACAACTTACAGATAGTACCTTAACAGTTCCAGGAAAGAAATGCAATATTCTTCAGAAAAGAAAAAAAAAAAAAAAAAAAACTCGTACCGATTTTGTACGAAAATGCCCCCGGGTCCGATTGGTCATGAATTTTGACTTGAATCAAAAGTAGGCATGTGTGCATGACAACTTGCAGATAGTACCTTAACAGTTCCAGGAAAGAAATGCAATATTCTTCAGAAAAGAAAAAAAAAAAAAAAAAAACTCGTACCGATTTTGTACGAAAATGCCCCCGGGTCCGATTGGTCATGAATTTTGACTTGAATCAAATGTCGGCATGTGTGCATGACAACTTGCAGATAGTACCTTAAGAGTTCCAGGAAAGAAATGCAATATTCTTCAGAAAAGAAAAAAAAAGAAAAAAAAACTCGTACCGATTTTGTACGAAAATGCCCCCGGGTCCGATTGGTCATGAATTTTGACTTGAATCAAATGTCGGCATGTGTGCATGACAACTTGCAGATAGTACCTTAACAGTTCCAGGAAAGAAATGCAATATTCTTCAGAAAAGAAAAAAAAAAAAAAAAAAACTCGTACCGATTTTGTACGAAAATGCCCCCGGGTCCGATTGGTCATGAATTTTGACTTGAATCAAATGTCGGCATGTGTGCATGACAACTTGCAGATAGTACCTTAACAGTTCCAGGAAAGAAATGCAATATTCTTCAGAAAAGAAAAAAAAAAAAAAAAAACTCGTACCGATTTTGTACGAAAATGCCCCCGGGTCCGATTGGTCATGAATTTAGACTTGAATCAAATGTCGGCATGTGTGCATGACAACTTACAGATAGTACCTTAACAGTTCCAGGAAAGAAATGCAATATTCTTCAGAAAAGAAAAAAAAAAAAAAAAAAAACTCGTACCGATTTTGTACGAAAATGCCCCCGGGTCCGATTGGTCATGAATTTTGACTTGAATCAAAAGTAGGCATGTGTGCATGACAACTTGCAGATAGTACCTTAACAGTTCCAGGAAAGAAATGCAATATTCTTCAGAAAAGAAAAAAAAAAAAAAAAAAAACTCGTACCGATTTTGTACGAAAATGCCCCCGGGTCCGATTGGTCATGAATTTTGACTTGAATCAAATGTCGGCATGTGTGCATGACAACTTGCAGATAGTACCTTAAGAGTTCCAGGAAAGAAATGCAATATTCTTCAGAAAAGAAAAAAAAAGAAAAAAAAACTCGTACCGATTTTGTACGAAAATGCCCCCGGGTCCGATTGGTCATGAATTTTGACTTGAATCAAATGTCGGCATGTGTGCATGACAACTTGCAGATAGTACCTTAACAGTTCCAGGAAAGAAATGCAATATTCTTCAGAAAAGAAAAAAAAAAAAAAAAAAACTCGTACCGATTTTGTACGAAAATGCCCCCGGGTCCGATTGGTCATGAATTTTGACTTGAATCAAATGTCGGCATGTGTGCATGACAACTTGCAGATAGTACCTTAACAGTTCCAGGAAAGAAATGCAATATTCTTCAGAAAAGAAAAAAAAAAAAAAAAAACTCGTACCGATTTTGTACGAAAATGCCCCCGGGTCCGATTGGTCATGAATTTAGACTTGAATCAAATGTCGGCATGTGTGCATGACAACTTACAGATAGTACCTTAACAGTTCCAGGAAAGAAATGCAATATTCTTCAGAAAAGAAAAAAAAAAAAAAAAAAAACTCGTACCGATTTTGTACGAAAATGCCCCCGGGTCCGATTGGTCATGAATTTTGACTTGAATCAAAAGTAGGCATGTGTGCATGACAACTTGCAGATAGTACCTTAACAGTTCCAGGAAAGAAATGCAATATTCTTCAGAAAAGAAAAAAAAAAAAAAAAAAAACTCGTACCGATTTTGTACGAAAATGCCCCCGGGTCCGATTGGTCATGAATTTTGACTTGAATCAAATGTCGGCATGTGTGCATGACAACTTGCAGATAGTACCTTAAGAGTTCCAGGAAAGAAATGCAATATTCTTCAGAAAAGAAAAAAAAAGAAAAAAAAACTCGTACCGATTTTGTACGAAAATGCCCCCGGGTCCGATTGGTCATGAATTTTGACTTGAATCAAATGTCGGCATGTGTGCATGACAACTTGCAGATAGTACCTTAACAGTTCCAGGAAAGAAATGCAATATTCTTCAGAAAAGAAAAAAAAAAAAAAAAAACTCGTACCGATTTTGTACGAAAATGCCCCCGGGTCCGATTGGTCATGAATTTAGACTTGAATCAAATGTCGGCATGTGTGCATGACAACTTACAGATAGTACCTTAACAGTTCCAGGAAAGAAATGCAATATTCTTCAGAAAAGAAAAAAAAAAAAAAAAAAAAAAACTCGTACCGATTTTGTACGAAAATGCCCCCGGGTCCGATTGGTCATGAATTTTGACTTGAATCAAAAGTAGGCATGTGTGCATGACAACTTGCAGATAGTACCTTAACAGTTCCAGGAAAGAAATGCAATATTCTTCAGAAAAGAAAAAAAAAAAAAAAAAAACTCGTACCGATTTTGTACGAAAATGCCCCCGGGTCCGATTGGTCATGAATTTTGACTTGAATCAAATGTCGGCATGTGTGCATGACAACTTGCAGATAGTACCTTAACAGTTCCAGGAAAGAAATGCAATATTCTTCAGAAAAGAAAAAAAAAAAAAAAAAACTCGTACCGATTTTGTACGAAAATGCCCCCGGGTCCGATTGGTCATGAATTTTGACTTGAATCAAATGTCGGCATGTGTGCATGACAACTTGCAGATAGTACCTTAACAGTTCCAGGAAAGAAATGCAATATTCTTCAGAAAAGAAAAAAAAAAAAAAAAAAACTCGTACCGATTTTGTACGAAAATGCCCCCGGGTCCGATTGGTCATGAATTTTGACTTGAATCAAATGTCGGCATGTGTGCATGACAACTTGCAGATAGTACCTTAACAGTTCCAGGAAAGAAATGCAATATTCTTCAGAAAAGAAAAAAAAAAAAAAAAAACTCGTACCGATTTTGTACGAAAATGCCCCCGGGTCCGATTGGTCATGAATTTAGACTTGAATCAAATGTCGGCATGTGTGCATGACAACTTACAGATAGTACCTTAACAGTTCCAGGAAAGAAATGCAATATTCTTCAGAAAAGAAAAAAAAAAAAAAAAAAAACTCGTACCGATTTTGTACGAAAATGCCCCCGGGTCCGATTGGTCATGAATTTTGACTTGAATCAAAAGTAGGCATGTGTGCATGACAACTTGCAGATAGTACCTTAACAGTTCCAGGAAAGAAATGCAATATTCTTCAGAAAAGAAAAAAAAAAAAAAAAAAAAACTCGTACCGATTTTGTACGAAAATGCCCCCGGGTCCGATTGGTCATGAATTTTGACTTGAATCAAATGTCGGCATGTGTGCATGACAACTTGCAGATAGTACCTTAAGAGTTCCAGGAAAGAAATGCAATATTCTTCAGAAAAGAAAAAAAAAGAAAAAAAAACTCGTACCGATTTTGTACGAAAATGCCCCCGGGTCCGATTGGTCATGAATTTTGACTTGAATCAAATGTCGGCATGTGTGCATGACAACTTGCAGATAGTACCTTAACAGTTCCAGGAAAGAAATGCAATATTCTTCAGAAAAGAAAAAAAAAAAAAAAAAACTCGTACCGATTTTGTACGAAAATGCCCCCGGGTCCGATTGGTCATGAATTTTGACTTGAATCAAAAGTAGGCATGTGTGCATGACAACTTGCAGATAGTACCTTAACAGTTCCAGGAAAGAAATGCAATATTCTTCAGAAAAGAAAAAAAAAAAAAAAAAAAAACTCGTACCGATTTTGTACGAAAATGCCCCCGGGTCCGATTGGTCATGAATTTTGACTTGAATCAAATGTCGGCATGTGTGCATGACAACTTGCAGATAGTACCTTAAGAGTTCCAGGAAAGAAATGCAATATTCTTCAGAAAAGAAAAAAAAAGAAAAAAAAACTCGTACCGATTTTGTACGAAAATGCCCCCGGGTCCGATTGGTCATGAATTTTGACTTGAATCAAAAGTAGGCATGTGTGCATGACAACTTGCAGATAGTACCTTAACAGTTCCAGGAAAGAAATGCAATATTCTTCAGAAAAGAAAAAAAAAAAAAAAAAAAACTCGTACCGATTTTGTACGAAAATGCCCCCGGGTCCGATTGGTCATGAATTTTGACTTGAATCAAATGTCGGCATGTGTGCATGACAACTTGCAGATAGTACCTTAACAGTTCCAGGAAAGAAATGCAATATTCTTCAGAAAAGAAAAAAAAAAAAAAAAAACTCGTACCGATTTTGTACGAAAATGCCCCCGGGTCCGATTGGTCATGAATTTTGACTTGAATCAAATGTCGGCATGTGTGCATGACAACTTGCAGATAGTACCTTAACAGTTCCAGGAAAGAAATGCAATATTCTTCAGAAAAGAAAAAAAAAAAAAAAAAAAACTCGTACCGATTTTGTACGAAAATGCCCCCGGGTCCGATTGGTCATGAATTTTGACTTGAATCAAATGTCGGCATGTGTGCATGACAACTTGCAGATAGTACCTTAACAGTTCCAGGAAAGAAATGCAATATTCTTCAGAAAAGAAAAAAAAAAAAAAAAAACTCGTACCGATTTTGTACGAAAATGCCCCCGGGTCCGATTGGTCATGAATTTAGACTTGAATCAAATGTCGGCATGTGTGCATGACAACGTACAGATAGTACCTTAACAGTTCCAGGAAAGAAATGCAATATTCTTCAGAAAAGAAAAAAAAAAAAAAAAAAAACTCGTACCGATTTTGTACGAAAATGCCCCCGGGTCCGATTGGTCATGAATTTTGACTTGAATCAAAAGTAGGCATGTGTGCATGACAACTTGCAGATAGTACCTTAACAGTTCCAGGAAAGAAATGCAATATTCTTCAGAAAAGAAAAAAAAAAAAAAAAAAAACTCGTACCGATTTTGTACGAAAATGCCCCCGGGTCCGATTGGTCATGAATTTTGACTTGAATCAAATGTCGGCATGTGTGCATGACAACTTGCAGATAGTACCTTAAGAGTTCCAGGAAAGAAATGCAATATTCTTCAGAAAAGAAAAAAAAAGAAAAAAAAACTCGTACCGATTTTGTACGAAAATGCCCCCGGGTCCGATTGGTCATGAATTTTGACTTGAATCAAATGTCGGCATGTGTGCATGACAACTTGCAGATAGTACCTTAACAGTTCCAGGAAAGAAATGCAATATTCTTCAGAAAAGAAAAAAAAAAAAAAAAAACTCGTACCGATTTTGTACGAAAATGCCCCCGGGTCCGATTGGTCATGAATTTTGACTTGAATCAAAAGTAGGCATGTGTGCATGACAACTTGCAGATAGTACCTTAACAGTTCCAGGAAAGAAATGCAATATTCTTCAGAAAAGAAAAAAAAAAAAAAAAAAAAAACTCGTACCGATTTTGTACGAAAATGCCCCCGGGTCCGATTGGTCATGAATTTTGACTTGAATCAAATGTCGGCATGTGTGCATGACAACTTGCAGATAGTACCTTAAGAGTTCCAGGAAAGAAATGCAATATTCTTCAGAAAAGAAAAAAAAAGAAAAAAAAACTCGTACCGATTTTGTACGAAAATGCCCCCGGGTCCGATTGGTCATGAATTTTGACTTGAATCAAAAGTAGGCATGTGTGCATGACAACTTGCAGATAGTACCTTAACAGTTCCAGGAAAGAAATGCAATATTCTTCAGAAAAGAAAAAAAAAAAAAAAAAAAAACTCGTACCGATTTTGTACGAAAATGCCCCCGGGTCCGATTGGTCATGAATTTTGACTTGAATCAAATGTCGGCATGTGTGCATGACAACTTGCAGATAGTACCTTAACAGTTCCAGGAAAGAAATGCAATATTCTTCAGAAAAGAAAAAAAAAAAAAAAAAAACTCGTACCGATTTTGTACGAAAATGCCCCCGGGTCCGATTGGTCATGAATTTTGACTTGAATCAAAAGTAGGCATGTGTGCATGACAACTTGCAGATAGTACCTTAACAGTTCCAGGAAAGAAATGCAATATTCTTCAGAAAAGAAAAAAAAAAAAAAAAAAAAACTCGTACCGATTTTGTACGAAAATGCCCCCGGGTCCGATTGGTCATGAATTTTGACTTGAATCAAATGTCGGCATGTGTGCATGACAACTTGCAGATAGTACCTTAAGAGTTCCAGGAAAGAAATGCAATATTCTTCAGAAAAGAAAAAAAAAGAAAAAAAAACTCGTACCGATTTTGTACGAAAATGCCCCCGGGTCCGATTGGTCATGAATTTTGACTTGAATCAAATGTCGGCATGTGTGCATGACAACTTGCAGATAGTACCTTAACAGTTCCAGGAAAGAAATGCAATATTCTTCAGAAAAGAAAAAAAAAAAAAAAAAACTCGTACCGATTTTGTACGAAAATGCCCCCGGGTCCGATTGGTCATGAATTTTGACTTGAATCAAAAGTAGGCATGTGTGCATGACAACTTGCAGATAGTACCTTAACAGTTCCAGGAAAGAAATGCAATATTCTTCAGAAAAGAAAAAAAAAAAAAAAAAAAAACTCGTACCGATTTTGTACGAAAATGCCCCCGGGTCCGATTGGTCATGAATTTTGACTTGAATCAAATGTCGGCATGTGTGCATGACAACTTGCAGATAGTACCTTAAGAGTTCCAGGAAAGAAATGCAATATTCTTCAGAAAAGAAAAAAAAAGAAAAAAAAACTCGTACCGATTTTGTACGAAAATGCCCCCGGGTCCGATTGGTCATGAATTTTGACTTGAATCAAAAGTAGGCATGTGTGCATGACAACTTGCAGATAGTACCTTAACAGTTCCAGGAAAGAAATGCAATATTCTTCAGAAAAGAAAAAAAAAAAAAAAAAAAACTCGTACCGATTTTGTACGAAAATGCCCCCGGGTCCGATTGGTCATGAATTTTGACTTGAATCAAATGTCGGCATGTGTGCATGACAACTTGCAGATAGTACCTTAAGAGTTCCAGGAAAGAAATGCAATATTCTTCAGAAAAGAAAAAAAAAGAAAAAAAAACTCGTACCGATTTTGTACGAAAATGCCCCCGGGTCCGATTGGTCATGAATTTTGACTTGAATCAAAAGTAGGCATGTGTGCATGACAACTTGCAGATAGTACCTTAACAGTTCCAGGAAAGAAATGCAATATTCTTCAGAAAAGAAAAAAAAAAAAAAAAAAAACTCGTACCGATTTTGTACGAAAATGCCCCCGGGTCCGATTGGTCATGAATTTTGACTTGAATCAAATGTCGGCATGTGTGCATGACAACTTGCAGATAGTACCTTAACAGTTCCAGGAAAGAAATGCAATATTCTTCAGAAAAGAAAAAAAAAAAAAAAAAACTCGTACCGATTTTGTACGAAAATGCCCCCGGGTCCGATTGGTCATGAATTTTGACTTGAATCAAATGTCGGCATGTGTGCATGACAACTTGCAGATAGTACCTTAACAGTTCCAGGAAAGAAATGCAATATTCTTCAGAAAAGAAAAAAAAAAAAAAAAAAACTCGTACCGATTTTGTACGAAAATGCCCCCGGGTCCGATTGGTCATGAATTTTGACTTGAATCAAATGTCGGCATGTGTGCATGACAACTTGCAGATAGTACCTTAACAGTTCCAGGAAAGAAATGCAATATTCTTCAGAAAAGAAAAAAAAAAAAAAAAAACTCGTACCGATTTTGTACGAAAATGCCCCCGGGTCCGATTGGTCATGAATTTAGACTTGAATCAAATGTCGGCATGTGTGCATGACAACTTACAGATAGTACCTTAACAGTTCCAGGAAAGAAATGCAATATTCTTCAGAAAAGAAAAAAAAAAAAAAAAAAAACTCGTACCGATTTTGTACGAAAATGCCCCCGGGTCCGATTGGTCATGAATTTTGACTTGAATCAAAAGTAGGCATGTGTGCATGACAACTTGCAGATAGTACCTTAACAGTTCCAGGAAAGAAATGCAATATTCTTCAGAAAAGAAAAAAAAAAAAAAAAAAAAACTCGTACCGATTTTGTACGAAAATGCCCCCGGGTCCGATTGGTCATGAATTTTGACTTGAATCAAATGTCGGCATGTGTGCATGACAACTTGCAGATAGTACCTTAAGAGTTCCAGGAAAGAAATGCAATATTCTTCAGAAAAGAAAAAAAAAGAAAAAAAAACTCGTACCGATTTTGTACGAAAATGCCCCCGGGTCCGATTGGTCATGAATTTTGACTTGAATCAAATGTCGGCATGTGTGCATGACAACTTGCAGATAGTACCTTAACAGTTCCAGGAAAGAAATGCAATATTCTTCAGAAAAGAAAAAAAAAAAAAAAAAACTCGTACCGATTTTGTACGAAAATGCCCCCGGGTCCGATTGGTCATGAATTTTGACTTGAATCAAAAGTAGGCTTGTGTGCATGACAACTTGCAGATAGTACCTTAACAGTTCCAGGAAAGAAATGCAATATTCTTCAGAAAAGAAAAAAAAAAAAAAAAAAAAACTCGTACCGATTTTGTACGAAAATGCCCCCGGGTCCGATTGGTCATGAATTTTGACTTGAATCAAATGTCGGCATGTGTGCATGACAACTTGCAGATAGTACCTTAAGAGTTCCAGGAAAGAAATGCAATATTCTTCAGAAAAGAAAAAAAAAGAAAAAAAAACTCGTACCGATTTTGTACGAAAATGCCCCCGGGTCCGATTGGTCATGAATTTTGACTTGAATCAAAAGTAGGCATGTGTGCATGACAACTTGCAGATAGTACCTTAACAGTTCCAGGAAAGAAATGCAATATTCTTCAGAAAAGAAAAAAAAAAAAAAAAAAAAACTCGTACCGATTTTGTACGAAAATGCCCCCGGGTCCGATTGGTCATGAATTTTGACTTGAATCAAATGTCGGCATGTGTGCATGACAACTTGCAGATAGTACCTTAACAGTTCCAGGAAAGAAATGCAATATTCTTCAGAAAAGAAAAAAAAAAAAAAAAAAACTCGTACCGATTTTGTACGAAAATGCCCCCGGGTCCGATTGGTCATGAATTTTGACTTGAATCAAAAGTAGGCATGTGTGCATGACAACTTGCAGATAGTACCTTAACAGTTCCAGGAAAGAAATGCAATATTCTTCAGAAAAGAAAAAAAAAAAAAAAAAAAAACTCGTACCGATTTTGTACGAAAATGCCCCCGGGTCCGATTGGTCATGAATTTTGACTTGAATCAAATGTCGGCATGTGTGCATGACAACTTGCAGATAGTACCTTAAGAGTTCCAGGAAAGAAATGCAATATTCTTCAGAAAAGAAAAAAAAAGAAAAAAAAACTCGTACCGATTTTGTACGAAAATGCCCCCGGGTCCGATTGGTCATGAATTTTGACTTGAATCAAATGTCGGCATGTGTGCATGACAACTTGCAGATAGTACCTTAACAGTTCCAGGAAAGAAATGCAATATTCTTCAGAAAAGAAAAAAAAAAAAAAAAAACTCGTACCGATTTTGTACGAAAATGCCCCCGGGTCCGATTGGTCATGAATTTTGACTTGAATCAAAAGTAGGCATGTGTGCATGACAACTTGCAGATAGTACCTTAACAGTTCCAGGAAAGAAATGCAATATTCTTCAGAAAAGAAAAAAAAAAAAAAAAAAAAAACTCGTACCGATTTTGTACGAAAATGCCCCCGGGTCCGATTGGTCATGAATTTTGACTTGAATCAAAAGTAGGCATGTGTGCATGACAACTTGCAGATAGTACCTTAACAGTTCCAGGAAAGAAATGCAATATTCTTCAGAAAAGAAAAAAAAAAAAAAAAAAAAACTCGTACCGATTTTGTACGAAAATGCCCCCGGGTCCGATTGGTCATGAATTTTGACTTGAATCAAATGTCGGCATGTGTGCATGACAACTTGCAGATAGTACCTTAAGAGTTCCAGGAAAGAAATGCAATATTCTTCAGAAAAGAAAAAAAAAGAAAAAAAAACTCGTACCGATTTTGTACGAAAATGCCCCCGGGTCCGATTGGTCATGAATTTTGACTTGAATCAAATGTCGGCATGTGTGCATGACAACTTGCAGATAGTACCTTAACAGTTCCAGGAAAGAAATGCAATATTCTTCAGAAAAGAAAAAAAAAAAAAAAAAAACTCGTACCGATTTTGTACGAAAATGCCCCCGGGTCCGATTGGTCATGAATTTTGACTTGAATCAAATGTCGGCATGTGTGCATGACAACTTGCAGATAGTACCTTAACAGTTCCAGGAAAGAAATGCAATATTCTTCAGAAAAGAAAAAAAAAAAAAAAAAACTCGTACCGATTTTGTACGAAAATGCCCCCGGGTCCGATTGGTCATGAATTTAGACTTGAATCAAATGTCGGCATGTGTGCATGACAACTTACAGATAGTACCTTAACAGTTCCAGGAAAGAAATGCAATATTCTTCAGAAAAGAAAAAAAAAAAAAAAAAAAACTCGTACCGATTTTGTACGAAAATGCCCCCGGGTCCGATTGGTCATGAATTTTGACTTGAATCAAAAGTAGGCATGTGTGCATGACAACTTGCAGATAGTACCTTAACAGTTCCAGGAAAGAAATGCAATATTCTTCAGAAAAGAAAAAAAAAAAAAAAAAAAAACTCGTACCGATTTTGTACGAAAATGCCCCCGGGTCCGATTGGTCATGAATTTTGACTTGAATCAAATGTCGGCATGTGTGCATGACAACTTGCAGATAGTACCTTAAGAGTTCCAGGAAAGAAATGCAATATTCTTCAGAAAAGAAAAAAAAAGAAAAAAAAACTCGTACCGATTTTGTACGAAAATGCCCCCGGGTCCGATTGGTCATGAATTTTGACTTGAATCAAATGTCGGCATGTGTGCATGACAACTTGCAGATAGTACCTTAACAGTTCCAGGAAAGAAATGCAATATTCTTCAGAAAAGAAAAAAAAAAAAAAAAAAACTCGTACCGATTTTGTACGAAAATGCCCCCGGGTCCGATTGGTCATGAATTTTGACTTGAATCAAAAGTAGGCATGTGTGCATGACAACTTGCAGATAGTACCTTAACAGTTCCAGGAAAGAAATGCAATATTCTTCAGAAAAGAAAAAAAAAAAAAAAAAAAAACTCGTACCGATTTTGTACGAAAATGCCCCCGGGTCCGATTGGTCATGAATTTTGACTTGAATCAAATGTCGGCATGTGTGCATGACAACTTGCAGATAGTACCTTAAGAGTTCCAGGAAAGAAATGCAATATTCTTCAGAAAAGAAAAAAAAAGAAAAAAAAACTCGTACCGATTTTGTACGAAAATGCCCCCGGGTCCGATTGGTCATGAATTTTGACTTGAATCAAAAGTAGGCATGTGTGCATGACAACTTGCAGATAGTACCTTAACAGTTCCAGGAAAGAAATGCAATATTCTTCAGAAAAGAAAAAAAAAAAAAAAAAAAAACTCGTACCGATTTTGTACGAAAATGCCCCCGGGTCCGATTGGTCATGAATTTTGACTTGAATCAAATGTCGGCATGTGTGCATGACAACTTGCAGATAGTACCTTAACAGTTCCAGGAAAGAAATGCAATATTCTTCAGAAAAGAAAAAAAAAAAAAAAAAACTCGTACCGATTTTGTACGAAAATGCCCCCGGGTCCGATTGGTCATGAATTTTGACTTGAATCAAATGTCGGCATGTGTGCATGACAACTTGCAGATAGTACCTTAACAGTTCCAGGAAAGAAATGCAATATTCTTCAGAAAAGAAAAAAAAAAAAAAAAAAACTCGTACCGATTTTGTACGAAAATGCCCCCGGGTCCGATTGGTCATGAATTTAGACTTGAATCAAATGTCGGCATGTGTGCATGACAACTTACAGATAGTACCTTAACAGTTCCAGGAAAGAAATGCAATATTCTTCAGAAAAGAAAAAAAAAAAAAAAAAAAAAACTCGTACCGATTTTGTACGAAAATGCCCCCGGGTCCGATTGGTCATGAATTTTGACTTGAATCAAAAGTAGGCATGTGTGCATGACAACTTGCAGATAGTACCTTAACAGTTCCAGGAAAGAAATGCAATATTCTTCAGAAAAGAAAAAAAAAAAAAAAAAAAAAACTCGTACCGATTTTGTACGAAAATGCCCCCGGGTCCGATTGGTCATGAATTTTGACTTGAATCAAAAGTAGGCATGTGTGCATGACAACTTGCAGATAGTACCTTAACAGTTCCAGGAAAGAAATGCAATATTCTTCAGAAAAGAAAAAAAAAAAAAAAAAAAAACTCGTACCGATTTTGTACGAAAATGCCCCCGGGTCCGATTGGTCATGAATTTTGACTTGAATCAAATGTCGGCATGTGTGCATGACAACTTGCAGATAGTACCTTAAGAGTTCCAGGAAAGAAATGCAATATTCTTCAGAAAAGAAAAAAAAAGAAAAAAAAACTCGTACCGATTTTGTACGAAAATGCCCCCGGGTCCGATTGGTCATGAATTTTGACTTGAATCAAATGTCGGCATGTGTGCATGACAACTTGCAGATAGTACCTTAACAGTTCCAGGAAAGAAATGCAATATTCTTCAGAAAAGAAAAAAAAAAAAAAAAAAACTCGTACCGATTTTGTACGAAAATGCCCCCGGGTCCGATTGGTCATGAATTTTGACTTGAATCAAATGTCGGCATGTGTGCATGACAACTTGCAGATAGTACCTTAACAGTTCCAGGAAAGAAATGCAATATTCTTCAGAAAAGAAAAAAAAAAAAAAAAAAAACTCGTACCGATTTTGTACGAAAATGCCCCCGGGTCCGATTGGTCATGAATTTTGACTTGAATCAAAAGTAGGCATGTGTGCATGACAACTTGCAGATAGTACCTTAACAGTTCCAGGAAAGAAATGCAATATTCTTCAGAAAAGAAAAAAAAAAAAAAAAAAAAACTCGTACCGATTTTGTACGAAAATGCCCCCGGGTCCGATTGGTCATGAATTTTGACTTGAATCAAATGTCGGCATGTGTGCATGACAACTTGCAGATAGTACCTTAAGAGTTCCAGGAAAGAAATGCAATATTCTTCAGAAAAGAAAAAAAAAGAAAAAAAAACTCGTACCGATTTTGTACGAAAATGCCCCCGGGTCCGATTGGTCATGAATTTTGACTTGAATCAAATGTCGGCATGTGTGCATGACAACTTGCAGATAGTACCTTAACAGTTCCAGGAAAGAAATGCAATATTCTTCAGAAAAGAAAAAAAAAAAAAAAAAAAACTCGTACCGATTTTGTACGAAAATGCCCCCGGGTCCGATTGGTCATGAATTTTGACTTGAATCAAAAGTAGGCATGTGTGCATGACAACTTGCAGATAGTACCTTAACAGTTCCAGGAAAGAAATGCAATATTCTTCAGAAAAGAAAAAAAAAAAAAAAAAAAAACTCGTACCGATTTTGTACGAAAATGCCCCCGGGTCCGATTGGTCATGAATTTTGACTTGAATCAAATGTCGGCATGTGTGCATGACAACTTGCAGATAGTACCTTAAGAGTTCCAGGAAAGAAATGCAATATTCTTCAGAAAAGAAAAAAAAAGAAAAAAAAACTCGTACCGATTTTGTACGAAAATGCCCCCGGGTCCGATTGGTCATGAATTTTGACTTGAATCAAAAGTAGGCATGTGTGCATGACAACTTGCAGATAGTACCTTAACAGTTCCAGGAAAGAAATGCAATATTCTTCAGAAAAGAAAAAAAAAAAAAAAAAAAAACTCGTACCGATTTTGTACGAAAATGCCCCCGGGTCCGATTGGTCATGAATTTTGACTTGAATCAAATGTCGGCATGTGTGCATGACAACTTGCAGATAGTACCTTAACAGTTCCAGGAAAGAAATGCAATATTCTTCAGAAAAGAAAAAAAAAAAAAAAAAACTCGTACCGATTTTGTACGAAAATGCCCCCGGGTCCGATTGGTCATGAATTTTGACTTGAATCAAATGTCGGCATGTGTGCATGACAACTTGCAGATAGTACCTTAACAGTTCCAGGAAAGAAATGCAATATTCTTCAGAAAAGAAAAAAAAAAAAAAAAAAACTCGTACCGATTTTGTACGAAAATGCCCCCGGGTCCGATTGGTCATGAATTTAGACTTGAATCAAATGTCGGCATGTGTGCATGACAACTTACAGATAGTACCTTAACAGTTCCAGGAAAGAAATGCAATATTCTTCAGAAAAGAAAAAAAAAAAAAAAAAAAAAACTCGTACCGATTTTGTACGAAAATGCCCCCGGGTCCGATTGGTCATGAATTTTGACTTGAATCAAAAGTAGGCATGTGTGCATGACAACTTGCAGATAGTACCTTAACAGTTCCAGGAAAGAAATGCAATATTCTTCAGAAAAGAAAAAAAAAAAAAAAAAAAAAACTCGTACCGATTTTGTACGAAAATGCCCCCGGGTCCGATTGGTCATGAATTTTGACTTGAATCAAAAGTAGGCATGTGTGCATGACAACTTGCAGATAGTACCTTAACAGTTCCAGGAAAGAAATGCAATATTCTTCAGAAAAGAAAAAAAAAAAAAAAAAAAAACTCGTACCGATTTTGTACGAAAATGCCCCCGGGTCCGATTGGTCATGAATTTTGACTTGAATCAAATGTCGGCATGTGTGCATGACAACTTGCAGATAGTACCTTAAGAGTTCCAGGAAAGAAATGCAATATTCTTCAGAAAAGAAAAAAAAAGAAAAAAAAACTCGTACCGATTTTGTACGAAAATGCCCCCGGGTCCGATTGGTCATGAATTTTGACTTGAATCAAATGTCGGCATGTGTGCATGACAACTTGCAGATAGTACCTTAACAGTTCCAGGAAAGAAATGCAATATTCTTCAGAAAAGAAAAAAAAAAAAAAAAAAACTCGTACCGATTTTGTACGAAAATGCCCCCGGGTCCGATTGGTCATGAATTTTGACTTGAATCAAATGTCGGCATGTGTGCATGACAACTTGCAGATAGTACCTTAACAGTTCCAGGAAAGAAATGCAATATTCTTCAGAAAAGAAAAAAAAAAAAAAAAAACTCGTACCGATTTTGTACGAAAATGCCCCCGGGTCCGATTGGTCATGAATTTAGACTTGAATCAAATGTCGGCATGTGTGCATGACAACTTACAGATAGTACCTTAACAGTTCCAGGAAAGAAATGCAATATTCTTCAGAAAAGAAAAAAAAAAAAAAAAAAAACTCGTACCGATTTTGTACGAAAATGCCCCCGGGTCCGATTGGTCATGAATTTTGACTTGAATCAAAAGTAGGCATGTGTGCATGACAACTTGCAGATAGTACCTTAACAGTTCCAGGAAAGAAATGCAATATTCTTCAGAAAAGAAAAAAAAAAAAAAAAAAAAACTCGTACCGATTTTGTACGAAAATGCCCCCGGGTCCGATTGGTCATGAATTTTGACTTGAATCAAATGTCGGCATGTGTGCATGACAACTTGCAGATAGTACCTTAAGAGTTCCAGGAAAGAAATGCAATATTCTTCAGAAAAGAAAAAAAAAGAAAAAAAAACTCGTACCGATTTTGTACGAAAATGCCCCCGGGTCCGATTGGTCATGAATTTTGACTTGAATCAAATGTCGGCATGTGTGCATGACAACTTGCAGATAGTACCTTAACAGTTCCAGGAAAGAAATGCAATATTCTTCAGAAAAGAAAAAAAAAAAAAAAAAAACTCGTACCGATTTTGTACGAAAATGCCCCCGGGTCCGATTGGTCATGAATTTTGACTTGAATCAAAAGTAGGCATGTGTGCATGACAACTTGCAGATAGTACCTTAACAGTTCCAGGAAAGAAATGCAATATTCTTCAGAAAAGAAAAAAAAAAAAAAAAAAAAACTCGTACCGATTTTGTACGAAAATGCCCCCGGGTCCGATTGGTCATGAATTTTGACTTGAATCAAATGTCGGCATGTGTGCATGACAACTTGCAGATAGTACCTTAAGAGTTCCAGGAAAGAAATGCAATATTCTTCAGAAAAGAAAAAAAAAGAAAAAAAAACTCGTACCGATTTTGTACGAAAATGCCCCCGGGTCCGATTGGTCATGAATTTTGACTTGAATCAAAAGTAGGCATGTGTGCATGACAACTTGCAGATAGTACCTTAACAGTTCCAGGAAAGAAATGCAATATTCTTCAGAAAAGAAAAAAAAAAAAAAAAAAAAACTCGTACCGATTTTGTACGAAAATGCCCCCGGGTCCGATTGGTCATGAATTTTGACTTGAATCAAATGTCGGCATGTGTGCATGACAACTTGCAGATAGTACCTTAACAGTTCCAGGAAAGAAATGCAATATTCTTCAGAAAAGAAAAAAAAAAAAAAAAAACTCGTACCGATTTTGTACGAAAATGCCCCCGGGTCCGATTGGTCATGAATTTTGACTTGAATCAAATGTCGGCATGTGTGCATGACAACTTGCAGATAGTACCTTAACAGTTCCAGGAAAGAAATGCAATATTCTTCAGAAAAGAAAAAAAAAAAAAAAAAAACTCGTACCGATTTTGTACGAAAATGCCCCCGGGTCCGATTGGTCATGAATTTTGACTTGAATCAAATGTCGGCATGTGTGCATGACAACTTGCAGATAGTACCTTAACAGTTCCAGGAAAGAAATGCAATATTCTTCAGAAAAGAAAAAAAAAAAAAAAAAACTCGTACCGATTTTGTACGAAAATGCCCCCGGGTCCGATTGGTCATGAATTTAGACTTGAATCAAATGTCGGCATGTGTGCATGACAACTTACAGATAGTACCTTAACAGTTCCAGGAAAGAAATGCAATATTCTTCAGAAAAGAAAAAAAAAAAAAAAAAAAAAACTCGTACCGATTTTGTACGAAAATGCCCCCGGGTCCGATTGGTCATGAATTTTGACTTGAATCAAAAGTAGGCATGTGTGCATGACAACTTGCAGATAGTACCTTAACAGTTCCAGGAAAGAAATGCAATATTCTTCAGAAAAGAAAAAAAAAAAAAAAAAAAAACTCGTACCGATTTTGTACGAAAATGCCCCCGGGTCCGATTGGTCATGAATTTTGACTTGAATCAAATGTCGGCATGTGTGCATGACAACTTGCAGATAGTACCTTAAGAGTTCCAGGAAAGAAATGCAATATTCTTCAGAAAAGAAAAAAAAAGAAAAAAAAACTCGTACCGATTTTGTACGAAAATGCCCCCGGGTCCGATTGGTCATGAATTTTGACTTGAATCAAATGTCGGCATGTGTGCATGACAACTTGCAGATAGTACCTTAACAGTTCCAGGAAAGAAATGCAATATTCTTCAGAAAAGAAAAAAAAAAAAAAAAAACTCGTACCGATTTTGTACGAAAATGCCCCCGGGTCCGATTGGTCATGAATTTTGACTTGAATCAAAAGTAGGCATGTGTGCATGACAACTTGCAGATAGTACCTTAACAGTTCCAGGAAAGAAATGCAATATTCTTCAGAAAAGAAAAAAAAAAAAAAAAAAAAACTCGTACCGATTTTGTACGAAAATGCCCCCGGGTCCGATTGGTCATGAATTTTGACTTGAATCAAATGTCGGCATGTGTGCATGACAACTTGCAGATAGTACCTTAAGAGTTCCAGGAAAGAAATGCAATATTCTTCAGAAAAGAAAAAAAAAGAAAAAAAAACTCGTACCGATTTTGTACGAAAATGCCCCCGGGTCCGATTGGTCATGAATTTTGACTTGAATCAAAAGTAGGCATGTGTGCATGACAACTTGCAGATAGTACCTTAACAGTTCCAGGAAAGAAATGCAATATTCTTCAGAAAAGAAAAAAAAAAAAAAAAAAAAACTCGTACCGATTTTGTACGAAAATGCCCCCGGGTCCGATTGGTCATGAATTTTGACTTGAATCAAAAGTAGGCATGTGTGCATGACAACTTGCAGATAGTACCTTAACAGTTCCAGGAAAGAAATGCAATATTCTTCAGAAAAGAAAAAAAAAAAAAAAAAAAAAAACTCGTACCGATTTTGTACGAAAATGCCCCCGGGTCCGATTGGTCATGAATTTTGACTTGAATCAAATGTCGGCATGTGTGCATGACAACTTGCAGATAGTACCTTAAGAGTTCCAGGAAAGAAATGCAATATTCTTCAGAAAAGAAAAAAAAAGAAAAAAAAACTCGTACCGATTTTGTACGAAAATGCCCCCGGGTCCGATTGGTCATGAATTTTGACTTGAATCAAATGTCGGCATGTGTGCATGACAACTTGCAGATAGTACCTTAACAGTTCCAGGAAAGAAATGCAATATTCTTCAGAAAAGAAAAAAAAAAAAAAAAAAACTCGTACCGATTTTGTACGAAAATGCCCCCGGGTCCGATTGGTCATGAATTTAGACTTGAATCAAATGTCGGCATGTGTGCATGACAACTTACAGATAGTACCTTAAGAGTTCCAGGAAAGAAATGCAATATTCTTCAGAAAAGAAAAAAAAAGAAAAAAAAACTCGTACCGATTTTGTACGAAAATGCCCCCGGGTCCGATTGGTCATGAATTTTGACTTGAATCAAATGTCGGCATGTGTGCATGACAACTTGCAGATAGTACCTTAACAGTTCCAGGAAAGAAATGCAATATTCTTCAGAAAAGAAAAAAAAAAAAAAAAAAACTCGTACCGATTTTGTACGAAAATGCCCCCGGGTCCGATTGGTCATGAATTTAGACTTGAATCAAATGTCGGCATGTGTGCATGACAACTTACAGATAGTACCTTAAGAGTTCCAGGAAAGAAATGCAATATTCTTCAGAAAAGAAAAAAAAAGAAAAAAAAACTCGTACCGATTTTGTACGAAAATGCCCCCGGGTCCGATTGGTCATGAATTTTGACTTGAATCAAATGTCGGCATGTGTGCATGACAACTTGCAGATAGTACCTTAACAGTTCCAGGAAAGAAATGCAATATTCTTCAGAAAAGAAAAAAAAAAAAAAAAAAACTCGTACCGATTTTGTACGAAAATGCCCCCGGGTCCGATTGGTCATGAATTTAGACTTGAATCAAATGTCGGCATGTGTGCATGACAACTTACAGATAGTACCTTAACAGTTCCAGGAAAGAAATGCAATATTCTTCAGAAAAGAAAAAAAAAAAAAAAAAAAACTCGTACCGATTTTGTACGAAAATGCCCCCGGGTCCGATTGGTCATGAATTTTGACTTGAATCAAAAGTAGGCATGTGTGCATGACAACTTGCAGATAGTACCTTAACAGTTCCAGGAAAGAAATGCAATATTCTTCAGAAAAGAAAAAAAAAAAAAAAAAAAAACTCGTACCGATTTTGTACGAAAATGCCCCCGGGTCCGATTGGTCATGAATTTTGACTTGAATCAAAAGTAGGCATGTGTGCATGACAACTTGCAGATAGTACCTTAACAGTTCCAGGAAAGAAATGCAATATTCTTCAGAAAAGAAAAAAAAAAAAAAAAAAAAAACTCGTACCGATTTTGTACGAAAATGCCCCCGGGTCCGATTGGTCATGAATTTTGACTTGAATCAAATGTCGGCATGTGTGCATGACAACTTGCAGATAGTACCTTAAGAGTTCCAGGAAAGAAATGCAATATTCTTCAGAAAAGAAAAAAAAAGAAAAAAAAACTCGTACCGATTTTGTACGAAAATGCCCCCGGGTCCGATTGGTCATGAATTTTGACTTGAATCAAATGTCGGCATGTGTGCATGACAACTTGCAGATAGTACCTTAACAGTTCCAGGAAAGAAATGCAATATTCTTCAGAAAAGAAAAAAAAAAAAAAAAAAACTCGTACCGATTTTGTACGAAAATGCCCCCGGGTCCGATTGGTCATGAATTTAGACTTGAATCAAATGTCGGCATGTGTGCATGACAACTTACAGATAGTACCTTAACAGTTCCAGGAAAGAAATGCAATATTCTTCAGAAAAGAAAAAAAAAAAAAAAAAAAAACTCGTACCGATTTTGTACGAAAATGCCCCCGGGTCCGATTGGTCATGAATTTTGACTTGAATCAAAAGTAGGCATGTGTGCATGACAACTTGCAGATAGTACCTTAACAGTTCCAGGAAAGAAATGCAATATTCTTCAGAAAAGAAAAAAAAAAAAAAAAAAAAACTCGTACCGATTTTGTACGAAAATGCCCCCGGGTCCGATTGGTCATGAATTTTGACTTGAATCAAATGTCGGCATGTGTGCATGACAACTTGCAGATAGTACCTTAAGAGTTCCAGGAAAGAAATGCAATATTCTTCAGAAAAGAAAAAAAAAGAAAAAAAAACTCGTACCGATTTTGTACGAAAATGCCCCCGGGTCCGATTGGTCATGAATTTTGACTTGAATCAAATGTCGGCATGTGTGCATGACAACTTGCAGATAGTACCTTAACAGTTCCAGGAAAGAAATGCAATATTCTTCAGAAAAGAAAAAAAAAAAAAAAAAAACTCGTACCGATTTTGTACGAAAATGCCCCCGGGTCCGATTGGTCATGAATTTAGACTTGAATCAAATGTCGGCATGTGTGCATGACAACTTACAGATAGTACCTTAAGAGTTCCAGGAAAGAAATGCAATATTCTTCAGAAAAGAAAAAAAAAGAAAAAAAAACTCGTACCGATTTTGTACGAAAATGCCCCCGGGTCCGATTGGTCATGAATTTTGACTTGAATCAAATGTCGGCATGTGTGCATGACAACTTGCAGATAGTACCTTAACAGTTCCAGGAAAGAAATGCAATATTCTTCAGAAAAGAAAAAAAAAAAAAAAAAAACTCGTACCGATTTTGTACGAAAATGCCCCCGGGTCCGATTGGTCATGAATTTAGACTTGAATCAAATGTCGGCATGTGTGCATGACAACTTACAGATAGTACCTTAACAGTTCCAGGAAAGAAATGCAATATTCTTCAGAAAAGAAAAAAAAAAAAAAAAAAAAACTCGTACCGATTTTGTACGAAAATGCCCCCGGGTCCGATTGGTCATGAATTTTGACTTGAATCAAAAGTAGGCATGTGTGCATGACAACTTGCAGATAGTACCTTAACAGTTCCAGGAAAGAAATGCAATATTCTTCAGAAAAGAAAAAAAAAAAAAAAAAAAAACTCGTACCGATTTTGTACGAAAATGCCCCCGGGTCCGATTGGTCATGAATTTTGACTTGAATCAAAAGTAGGCATGTGTGCATGACAACTTGCAGATAGTACCTTAACAGTTCCAGGAAAGAAATGCAATATTCTTCAGAAAAGAAAAAAAAAAAAAAAAAAAACTCGTACCGATTTTGTACGAAAATGCCCCCGGGTCCGATTGGTCATGAATTTTGACTTGAATCAAATGTCGGCATGTGTGCATGACAACTTGCAGATAGTACCTTAAGAGTTCCAGGAAAGAAATGCAATATTCTTCAGAAAAGAAAAAAAAAGAAAAAAAAACTCGTACCGATTTTGTACGAAAATGCCCCCGGGTCCGATTGGTCATGAATTTTGACTTGAATCAAATGTCGGCATGTGTGCATGACAACTTGCAGATAGTACCTTAACAGTTCCAGGAAAGAAATGCAATATTCTTCAGAAAAGAAAAAAAAAAAAAAAAAACTCGTACCGATTTTGTACGAAAATGCCCCCGGGTCCGATTGGTCATGAATTTAGACTTGAATCAAATGTCGGCATGTGTGCATGACAACTTACAGATAGTACCTTAACAGTTCCAGGAAAGAAATGCAATATTCTTCAGAAAAGAAAAAAAAAAAAAAAAAAAACTCGTACCGATTTTGTACGAAAATGCCCCCGGGTCCGATTGGTCATGAATTTTGACTTGAATCAAAAGTAGGCATGTGTGCATGACAACTTGCAGATAGTACCTTAACAGTTCCAGGAAAGAAATGCAATATTCTTCAGAAAAGAAAAAAAAAAAAAAAAAAAAACTCGTACCGATTTTGTACGAAAATGCCCCCGGGTCCGATTGGTCATGAATTTTGACTTGAATCAAATGTCGGCATGTGTGCATGACAACTTGCAGATAGTACCTTAAGAGTTCCAGGAAAGAAATGCAATATTCTTCAGAAAAGAAAAAAAAAGAAAAAAAAACTCGTACCGATTTTGTACGAAAATGCCCCCGGGTCCGATTGGTCATGAATTTTGACTTGAATCAAATGTCGGCATGTGTGCATGACAACTTGCAGATAGTACCTTAACAGTTCCAGGAAAGAAATGCAATATTCTTCAGAAAAGAAAAAAAAAAAAAAAAAACTCGTACCGATTTTGTACGAAAATGCCCCCGGGTCCGATTGGTCATGAATTTAGACTTGAATCAAATGTCGGCATGTGTGCATGACAACTTACAGATAGTACCTTAAGAGTTCCAGGAAAGAAATGCAATATTCTTCAGAAAAGAAAAAAAAAGAAAAAAAAACTCGTACCGATTTTGTACGAAAATGCCCCCGGGTCCGATTGGTCATGAATTTTGACTTGAATCAAATGTCGGCATGTGTGCATGACAACTTGCAGATAGTACCTTAACAGTTCCAGGAAAGAAATGCAATATTCTTCAGAAAAGAAAAAAAAAAAAAAAAAAAAACTCGTACCGATTTTGTACGAAAATGCCCCCGGGTCCGATTGGTCATGAATTTTGACTTGAATCAAATGTCGGCATGTGTGCATGACAACTTGCAGATAGTACCTTAAGAGTTCCAGGAAAGAAATGCAATATTCTTCAGAAAAGAAAAAAAAAGAAAAAAAAACTCGTACCGATTTTGTACGAAAATGCCCCCGGGTCCGATTGGTCATGAATTTTGACTTGAATCAAATGTCGGCATGTGTGCATGACAACTTGCAGATAGTACCTTAACAGTTCCAGGAAAGAAATGCAATATTCTTCAGAAAAGAAAAAAAAAAAAAAAAAAACTCGTACCGATTTTGTACGAAAATGCCCCCGGGTCCGATTGGTCATGAATTTAGACTTGAATCAAATGTCGGCATGTGTGCATGACAACTTACAGATAGTACCTTAAGAGTTCCAGGAAAGAAATGCAATATTCTTCAGAAAAGAAAAAAAAAGAAAAAAAAACTCGTACCGATTTTGTACGAAAATGCCCCCGGGTCCGATTGGTCATGAATTTTGACTTGAATCAAATGTCGGCATGTGTGCATGACAACTTGCAGATAGTACCTTAACAGTTCCAGGAAAGAAATGCAATATTCTTCAGAAAAGAAAAAAAAAAAAAAAAAAACTCGTACCGATTTTGTACGAAAATGCCCCCGGGTCCGATTGGTCATGAATTTAGACTTGAATCAAATGTCGGCATGTGTGCATGACAACTTACAGATAGTACCTTAACAGTTCCAGGAAAGAAATGCAATATTCTTCAGAAAAGAAAAAAAAAAAAAAAAAAAAACTCGTACCGATTTTGTACGAAAATGCCCCCGGGTCCGATTGGTCATGAATTTTGACTTGAATCAAAAGTAGGCATGTGTGCATGACAACTTGCAGATAGTACCTTAACAGTTCCAGGAAAGAAATGCAATATTCTTCAGAAAAGAAAAAAAAAAAAAAAAAAAAAACTCGTACCGATTTTGTACGAAAATGCCCCCGGGTCCGATTGGTCATGAATTTTGACTTGAATCAAAAGTAGGCATGTGTGCATGACAACTTGCAGATAGTACCTTAACAGTTCCAGGAAAGAAATGCAATATTCTTCAGAAAAGAAAAAAAAAAAAAAAAAAAACTCGTACCGATTTTGTACGAAAATGCCCCCGGGTCCGATTGGTCATGAATTTTGACTTGAATCAAATGTCGGCATGTGTGCATGACAACTTGCAGATAGTACCTTAAGAGTTCCAGGAAAGAAATGCAATATTCTTCAGAAAAGAAAAAAAAAGAAAAAAAAACTCGTACCGATTTTGTACGAAAATGCCCCCGGGTCCGATTGGTCATGAATTTTGACTTGAATCAAATGTCGGCATGTGTGCATGACAACTTGCAGATAGTACCTTAACAGTTCCAGGAAAGAAATGCAATATTCTTCAGAAAAGAAAAAAAAAAAAAAAAAACTCGTACCGATTTTGTACGAAAATGCCCCCGGGTCCGATTGGTCATGAATTTAGACTTGAATCAAATGTCGGCATGTGTGCATGACAACTTACAGATAGTACCTTAACAGTTCCAGGAAAGAAATGCAATATTCTTCAGAAAAGAAAAAAAAAAAAAAAAAAAACTCGTACCGATTTTGTACGAAAATGCCCCCGGGTCCGATTGGTCATGAATTTTGACTTGAATCAAAAGTAGGCATGTGTGCATGACAACTTGCAGATAGTACCTTAACAGTTCCAGGAAAGAAATGCAATATTCTTCAGAAAAGAAAAAAAAAAAAAAAAAAAAAACTCGTACCGATTTTGTACGAAAATGCCCCCGGGTCCGATTGGTCATGAATTTTGACTTGAATCAAATGTCGGCATGTGTGCATGACAACTTGCAGATAGTACCTTAAGAGTTCCAGGAAAGAAATGCAATATTCTTCAGAAAAGAAAAAAAAAGAAAAAAAAACTCGTACCGATTTTGTACGAAAATGCCCCCGGGTCCGATTGGTCATGAATTTTGACTTGAATCAAATGTCGGCATGTGTGCATGACAACTTGCAGATAGTACCTTAACAGTTCCAGGAAAGAAATGCAATATTCTTCAGAAAAGAAAAAAAAAAAAAAAAAAACTCGTACCGATTTTGTACGAAAATGCCCCCGGGTCCGATTGGTCATGAATTTAGACTTGAATCAAATGTCGGCATGTGTGCATGACAACTTACAGATAGTACCTTAAGAGTTCCAGGAAAGAAATGCAATATTCTTCAGAAAAGAAAAAAAAAGAAAAAAAAACTCGTACCGATTTTGTACGAAAATGCCCCCGGGTCCGATTGGTCATGAATTTTGACTTGAATCAAATGTCGGCATGTGTGCATGACAACTTGCAGATAGTACCTTAACAGTTCCAGGAAAGAAATGCAATATTCTTCAGAAAAGAAAAAAAAAAAAAAAAAAACTCGTACCGATTTTGTACGAAAATGCCCCCGGGTCCGATTGGTCATGAATTTTGACTTGAATCAAAAGTAGGCATGTGTGCATGACAACTTGCAGATAGTACCTTAACAGTTCCAGGAAAGAAATGCAATATTCTTCAGAAAAGAAAAAAAAAAAAAAAAAAAAACTCGTACC
The DNA here is from genome assembly GCA_029955605.1 of Quercus engelmannii. NCBI lineage: Eukaryota > Viridiplantae > Streptophyta > Magnoliopsida > Fagales > Fagaceae > Quercus > Quercus engelmannii. The sequence continues at coordinate 162,151 of JARPSG010000052.1, forward strand.
GATTTTGTACGAAAATGCCCCCGGGTCCGATTGGTCATGAATTTTGACTTGAATCAAATGTCGGCATGTGTGCATGACAACTTGCAGATAGTACCTTAAGAGTTCCAGGAAAGAAATGCAATATTCTTCAGAAAAGAAAAAAAAAGAAAAAAAAACTCGTACCGATTTTGTACGAAAATGCCCCCGGGTCCGATTGGTCATGAATTTTGACTTGAATCAAATGTCGGCATGTGTGCATGACAACTTGCAGATAGTACCTTAACAGTTCCAGGAAAGAAATGCAATATTCTTCAGAAAAGAAAAAAAAAAAAAAAAAACTCGTACCGATTTTGTACGAAAATGCCCCCGGGTCCGATTGGTCATGAATTTAGACTTGAATCAAATGTCGGCATGTGTGCATGACAACTTACAGATAGTACCTTAACAGTTCCAGGAAAGAAATGCAATATTCTTCAGAAAAGAAAAAAAAAAAAAAAAAAAAACTCGTACCGATTTTGTACGAAAATGCCCCCGGGTCCGATTGGTCATGAATTTTGACTTGAATCAAAAGTAGGCATGTGTGCATGACAACTTGCAGATAGTACCTTAACAGTTCCAGGAAAGAAATGCAATATTCTTCAGAAAAGAAAAAAAAAAAAAAAAAAAAAACTCGTACCGATTTTGTACGAAAATGCCCCCGGGTCCGATTGGTCATGAATTTTGACTTGAATCAAATGTCGGCATGTGTGCATGACAACTTGCAGATAGTACCTTAAGAGTTCCAGGAAAGAAATGCAATATTCTTCAGAAAAGAAAAAAAAAGAAAAAAAAACTCGTACCGATTTTGTACGAAAATGCCCCCGGGTCCGATTGGTCATGAATTTTGACTTGAATCAAATGTCGGCATGTGTGCATGACAACTTGCAGATAGTACCTTAACAGTTCCAGGAAAGAAATGCAATATTCTTCAGAAAAGAAAAAAAAAAAAAAAAAAACTCGTACCGATTTTGTACGAAAATGCCCCCGGGTCCGATTGGTCATGAATTTAGACTTGAATCAAATGTCGGCATGTGTGCATGACAACTTACAGATAGTACCTTAAGAGTTCCAGGAAAGAAATGCAATATTCTTCAGAAAAGAAAAAAAAAGAAAAAAAAACTCGTACCGATTTTGTACGAAAATGCCCCCGGGTCCGATTGGTCATGAATTTTGACTTGAATCAAATGTCGGCATGTGTGCATGACAACTTGCAGATAGTACCTTAACAGTTCCAGGAAAGAAATGCAATATTCTTCAGAAAAGAAAAAAAAAAAAAAAAAAACTCGTACCGATTTTGTACGAAAATGCCCCCGGGTCCGATTGGTCATGAATTTAGACTTGAATCAAATGTCGGCATGTGTGCATGACAACTTACAGATAGTACCTTAACAGTTCCAGGAAAGAAATGCAATATTCTTCAGAAAAGAAAAAAAAAAAAAAAAAACTCGTACCGATTTTGTACGAAAATGCCCCCGGGTCCGATTGGTCATGAATTTTGACTTGAATCAAATGTCGGCATGTGTGCATGACAACTTGCAGATAGTACCTTAACAGTTCCAGGAAAGAAATGCAATATTCTTCAGAAAAGAAAAAAAAAAAAAAAAAACTCGTACCGATTTTGTACGAAAATGCCCCCGGGTCCGATTGGTCATGAATTTAGACTTGAATCAAATGTCGGCATGTGTGCATGACAACTTACAGATAGTACCTTAACAGTTCCAGGAAAGAAATGCAATATTCTTCAGAAAAGAAAAAAAAAAAAAAAAAAAACTCGTACCGATTTTGTACGAAAATGCCCCCGGGTCCGATTGGTCATGAATTTTGACTTGAATCAAAAGTAGGCATGTGTGCATGACAACTTGCAGATAGTACCTTAACAGTTCCAGGAAAGAAATGCAATATTCTTCAGAAAAGAAAAAAAAAAAAAAAAAAAAACTCGTACCGATTTTGTACGAAAATGCCCCCGGGTCCGATTGGTCATGAATTTTGACTTGAATCAAATGTCGGCATGTGTGCATGACAACTTGCAGATAGTACCTTAAGAGTTCCAGGAAAGAAATGCAATATTCTTCAGAAAAGAAAAAAAAAGAAAAAAAAACTCGTACCGATTTTGTACGAAAATGCCCCCGGGTCCGATTGGTCATGAATTTTGACTTGAATCAAATGTCGGCATGTGTGCATGACAACTTGCAGATAGTACCTTAACAGTTCCAGGAAAGAAATGCAATATTCTTCAGAAAAGAAAAAAAAAAAAAAAAAAACTCGTACCGATTTTGTACGAAAATGCCCCCGGGTCCGATTGGTCATGAATTTAGACTTGAATCAAATGTCGGCATGTGTGCATGACAACTTACAGATAGTACCTTAAGAGTTCCAGGAAAGAAATGCAATATTCTTCAGAAAAGAAAAAAAAAGAAAAAAAAACTCGTACCGATTTTGTACGAAAATGCCCCCGGGTCCGATTGGTCATGAATTTTGACTTGAATCAAATGTCGGCATGTGTGCATGACAACTTGCAGATAGTACCTTAACAGTTCCAGGAAAGAAATGCAATATTCTTCAGAAAAGAAAAAAAAAAAAAAAAAAACTCGTACCGATTTTGTACGAAAATGCCCCCGGGTCCGATTGGTCATGAATTTAGACTTGAATCAAATGTCGGCATGTGTGCATGACAACTTACAGATAGTACCTTAACAGTTCCAGGAAAGAAATGCAATATTCTTCAGAAAAGAAAAAAAAAAAAAAAAAAAACTCGTACCGATTTTGTACGAAAATGCCCCCGGGTCCGATTGGTCATGAATTTTGACTTGAATCAAAAGTAGGCATGTGTGCATGACAACTTGCAGATAGTACCTTAACAGTTCCAGGAAAGAAATGCAATATTCTTCAGAAAAGAAAAAAAAAAAAAAAAAAAAACTCGTACCGATTTTGTACGAAAATGCCCCCGGGTCCGATTGGTCATGAATTTTGACTTGAATCAAAAGTAGGCATGTGTGCATGACAACTTGCAGATAGTACCTTAACAGTTCCAGGAAAGAAATGCAATATTCTTCAGAAAAGAAAAAAAAAAAAAAAAAAAAACTCGTACCGATTTTGTACGAAAATGCCCCCGGGTCCGATTGGTCATGAATTTTGACTTGAATCAAATGTCGGCATGTGTGCATGACAACTTGCAGATAGTACCTTAAGAGTTCCAGGAAAGAAATGCAATATTCTTCAGAAAAGAAAAAAAAAGAAAAAAAAACTCGTACCGATTTTGTACGAAAATGCCCCCGGGTCCGATTGGTCATGAATTTTGACTTGAATCAAATGTCGGCATGTGTGCATGACAACTTGCAGATAGTACCTTAACAGTTCCAGGAAAGAAATGCAATATTCTTCAGAAAAGAAAAAAAAAAAAAAAAAACTCGTACCGATTTTGTACGAAAATGCCCCCGGGTCCGATTGGTCATGAATTTAGACTTGAATCAAATGTCGGCATGTGTGCATGACAACTTACAGATAGTACCTTAACAGTTCCAGGAAAGAAATGCAATATTCTTCAGAAAAGAAAAAAAAAAAAAAAAAAAACTCGTACCGATTTTGTACGAAAATGCCCCCGGGTCCGATTGGTCATGAATTTTGACTTGAATCAAAAGTAGGCATGTGTGCATGACAACTTGCAGATAGTACCTTAACAGTTCCAGGAAAGAAATGCAATATTCTTCAGAAAAGAAAAAAAAAAAAAAAAAAAAACTCGTACCGATTTTGTACGAAAATGCCCCCGGGTCCGATTGGTCATGAATTTTGACTTGAATCAAATGTCGGCATGTGTGCATGACAACTTGCAGATAGTACCTTAAGAGTTCCAGGAAAGAAATGCAATATTCTTCAGAAAAGAAAAAAAAAGAAAAAAAAACTCGTACCGATTTTGTACGAAAATGCCCCCGGGTCCGATTGGTCATGAATTTTGACTTGAATCAAATGTCGGCATGTGTGCATGACAACTTGCAGATAGTACCTTAACAGTTCCAGGAAAGAAATGCAATATTCTTCAGAAAAGAAAAAAAAAAAAAAAAAACTCGTACCGATTTTGTACGAAAATGCCCCCGGGTCCGATTGGTCATGAATTTAGACTTGAATCAAATGTCGGCATGTGTGCATGACAACTTACAGATAGTACCTTAAGAGTTCCAGGAAAGAAATGCAATATTCTTCAGAAAAGAAAAAAAAAGAAAAAAAAACTCGTACCGATTTTGTACGAAAATGCCCCCGGGTCCGATTGGTCATGAATTTTGACTTGAATCAAATGTCGGCATGTGTGCATGACAACTTGCAGATAGTACCTTAACAGTTCCAGGAAAGAAATGCAATATTCTTCAGAAAAGAAAAAAAAAAAAAAAAAAACTCGTACCGATTTTGTACGAAAATGCCCCCGGGTCCGATTGGTCATGAATTTAGACTTGAATCAAATGTCGGCATGTGTGCATGACAACTTACAGATAGTACCTTAACAGTTCCAGGAAAGAAATGCAATATTCTTCAGAAAAGAAAAAAAAAAAAAAAAAAAACTCGTACCGATTTTGTACGAAAATGCCCCCGGGTCCGATTGGTCATGAATTTTGACTTGAATCAAAAGTAGGCATGTGTGCATGACAACTTGCAGATAGTACCTTAACAGTTCCAGGAAAGAAATGCAATATTCTTCAGAAAAGAAAAAAAAAAAAAAAAAAAAACTCGTACCGATTTTGTACGAAAATGCCCCCGGGTCCGATTGGTCATGAATTTTGACTTGAATCAAAAGTAGGCATGTGTGCATGACAACTTGCAGATAGTACCTTAACAGTTCCAGGAAAGAAATGCAATATTCTTCAGAAAAGAAAAAAAAAAAAAAAAAAAAACTCGTACCGATTTTGTACGAAAATGCCCCCGGGTCCGATTGGTCATGAATTTTGACTTGAATCAAATGTCGGCATGTGTGCATGACAACTTGCAGATAGTACCTTAAGAGTTCCAGGAAAGAAATGCAATATTCTTCAGAAAAGAAAAAAAAAGAAAAAAAAAACTCGTACCGATTTTGTACGAAAATGCCCCCGGGTCCGATTGGTCATGAATTTTGACTTGAATCAAATGTCGGCATGTGTGCATGACAACTTGCAGATAGTACCTTAACAGTTCCAGGAAAGAAATGCAATATTCTTCAGAAAAGAAAAAAAAAAAAAAAAAACTCGTACCGATTTTGTACGAAAATGCCCCCGGGTCCGATTGGTCATGAATTTAGACTTGAATCAAATGTCGGCATGTGTGCATGACAACTTACAGATAGTACCTTAACAGTTCCAGGAAAGAAATGCAATATTCTTCAGAAAAGAAAAAAAAAAAAAAAAAAAACTCGTACCGATTTTGTACGAAAATGCCCCCGGGTCCGATTGGTCATGAATTTTGACTTGAATCAAAAGTAGGCATGTGTGCATGACAACTTGCAGATAGTACCTTAACAGTTCCAGGAAAGAAATGCAATATTCTTCAGAAAAGAAAAAAAAAAAAAAAAAAAAAACTCGTACCGATTTTGTACGAAAATGCCCCCGGGTCCGATTGGTCATGAATTTTGACTTGAATCAAATGTCGGCATGTGTGCATGACAACTTGCAGATAGTACCTTAAGAGTTCCAGGAAAGAAATGCAATATTCTTCAGAAAAGAAAAAAAAAGAAAAAAAAACTCGTACCGATTTTGTACGAAAATGCCCCCGGGTCCGATTGGTCATGAATTTTGACTTGAATCAAATGTCGGCATGTGTGCATGACAACTTGCAGATAGTACCTTAACAGTTCCAGGAAAGAAATGCAATATTCTTCAGAAAAGAAAAAAAAAAAAAAAAAAACTCGTACCGATTTTGTACGAAAATGCCCCCGGGTCCGATTGGTCATGAATTTAGACTTGAATCAAATGTCGGCATGTGTGCATGACAACTTACAGATAGTACCTTAAGAGTTCCAGGAAAGAAATGCAATATTCTTCAGAAAAGAAAAAAAAAAGAAAAAAAAACTCGTACCGATTTTGTACGAAAATGCCCCCGGGTCCGATTGGTCATGAATTTTGACTTGAATCAAATGTCGGCATGTGTGCATGACAACTTGCAGATAGTACCTTAACAGTTCCAGGAAAGAAATGCAATATTCTTCAGAAAGAAAAAAAAAAAAAAAAAACTCGTACCGATTTTGTACGAAAATGCCCCCGGGTCCGATTGGTCATGAATTTTGACTTGAATCAAAAGTAGGCATGTGTGCATGACAACTTGCAGATAGTACCTTAACAGTTCCAGGAAAGAAATTCAATATTCTTCAGAAAAGAAAAAAAAAAAAAAAAAAAACTCGTACCGATTTTGTACGAAAATGCCCCCGGGTCCGATTGGTCATGAATTTTGACTTGAATCAAATGTCGGCATGTGTGCATGACAACTTGCAGATAGTACCTTAAGAGTTCCAGGAAAGAAATGCAATATTCTTCAGAAAAGAAAAAAAAAGAAAAAAAAAACTCGTACCGATTTTGTACGAAAATGCCCCCGGGTCCGATTGGTCATGAATTTTGACTTGAATCAAATGTCGGCATGTGTGCATGACAACTTGCAGATAGTACCTTAACAGTTCCAGGAAAGAAATGCAATATTCTTCAGAAAAGAAAAAAAAAAAAAAAAAACTCGTACCGATTTTGTACGAAAATGCCCCCGGGTCCGATTGGTCATGAATTTAGACTTGAATCAATGTCGGCATGTGTGCATGACAACTTACAGATAGTACCTTAACAGTTCCAGGAAAGAAATGCAATATTCTTCAGAAAAGAAAAAAAAAAAAAAAAAACTCGTACCGATTTTGTACGAAAATGCCCCCGGGTCCGATTGGTCATGAATTTTGACTTGAATCAAAAGTAGGCATGTGTGCATGACAACTTGCAGATAGTACCTTAACAGTTCCAGGAAAGAAATGCAATATTCTTCAGAAAAGAAAAAAAAAAAAAAAAAAAAAACTCGTACCGATTTTGTACGAAAATGCCCCCGGGTCCGATTGGTCATGAATTTTGACTTGAATCAAATGTCGGCATGTGTGCATGACAACTTGCAGATAGTACCTTAAGAGTTCCAGGAAAGAAATGCAATATTCTTCAGAAAAGAAAAAAAAAGAAAAAAAAACTCGTACCGATTTGTACGAAAATGCCCCCGGGTCCGATTGGTCATGAATTTTGACTTGAATCAAATGTCGGCATGTGTGCATGACAACTTGCAGATAGTACCTTAACAGTTCCAGGAAAGAAATGCAATATTCTTCAGAAAAGAAAAAAAAAAAAAAAAAACTCGTACCGATTTTGTACGAAAATGCCCCCGGGTCCGATTGGTCATGAATTTAGACTTGAATCAAATGTCGGCATGTGTGCATGACAACTTACAGATAGTACCTTAAGAGTTCCAGGAAAGAAATGCAATATTCTTCAGAAAAGAAAAAAAAAGAAAAAAAAACTCGTACCGATTTTGTACGAAAATGCCCCCGGGTCCGATTGGTCATGAATTTTGACTTGAATCAAATGTCGGCATGTGTGCATGACAACTTGCAGATAGTACCTTAACAGTTCCAGGAAAGAAATGCAATATTCTTCAGAAAGAAAAAAAAAAAAAAAAAAAACTCGTACCGATTTTGTACGAAAATGCCCCCGGGTCCGATTGGTCCTGAATTTAGACTTGAATCAAATGTCGGCATGTGTGCATGACAACTTACAGATAGTACCTTAACAGTTCCAGGAAAGAAATGCAATATTCTTCAGAAAAGAAAAAAAAAAAAAAAAAAACTCGTACCGATTTTGTACGAAAATGCCCCGGGTCCGATTGGTCATGAATTTTGACTTGAATCAAAAGTAGGCATGTGTGCATGACAACTTGCAGATAGTACCTTAACAGTTCCAGGAAAAGAAATGCAATATTCTTCAGAAAAGAAAAAAAAAAAAAAAAAAAAAACTCGTACCGATTTTGTACGAAAATGCCCCCGGGTCCGATTGGTCATGAATTTTGACTTGAATCAAATGTCGGCATGTGTGCATGACAACTTGCAGATAGTACCTTAAGAGTTCCAGGAAAGAAATGCAATATTCTTCAGAAAAGAAAAAAAAAGAAAAAAAAACTCGTACCGATTTTGTACGAAAATGCCCCCGGGTCCGATTGGTCATGAATTTAGGACTTGAATCAAATGTCGGCATGTGTGCATGACAACTTACAGATAGTACCTTAACAGTTCCAGGAAAGAAATGCAATATTCTTCAGAAAAGAAAAAAAAAAAAAAAAAAACTCGTACCGATTTTGTACGAAAATGCCCCCCGGGTCCGATTGGTCATGAATTTTGACTTGAATCAAAAGTAGGCATGTGTGCATGACAACTTGCAGATAGTACCTTAACAGTTCCAGGAAAGAAATGCAATATTCTTCAGAAAAGAAAAAAAAAAAAAAAAAAAACTCGTACCGATTTTGTACGAAAATGCCCCCGGGTCCGATTGGTCATGAATTTTGACTTGAATCAAATGTCGGCATGTGTGCATGACAACTTGCAGATAGTACCTTAACAGTTCCAGGAAAGAAATGCAATATTCTTCAGAAAAGAAAAAAAAAAAAAAAAAACTCGTACCGATTTTGTACGAAAATGCCCCCGGGTCCGATTGGTCATGAATTTAGACTTGAATCAAATGTCGGCATGTGTGCATGACAACTTACAGATAGTACCTTACAGTTCCAGGAAAGAAATGCAATATTCTTCAGAAAAGAAAAAAAAAAAAAAAAAAAACTCGTACCGATTTTGTACGAAAATGCCCCCGGGTCCGATTGGTCATGAATTTTGACTTGAATCAAAAGTAGGCATGTGTGCATGACAACTTGCAGATAGTACCTTAACAGTTCCAGGAAAGAAATGCAATATTCTTCAGAAAAGAAAAAAAAAAAAAAAAAAAAACTCGTACCGAGTTTTGTACGAAAAATGCCCCCGGGTCCGATTGGTCATGAATTTTGACTTGAATCAAATGTCGGCATGTGTGCATGACAACTTGCAGATAGTACCTTAAGAGTTCCAGGAAAGAAATGCAATATTCTTCAGAAAGAAAAAAAAAGAAAAAAAAACTCGTACCGATTTTGTACGAAAATGCCCCCGGGTCCGATTGGTCATGAATTTAGACTTGAATCAAATGTCGGCATGTGTGCATGACAACTTACAGATAGTACCTTAACAGTTCCAGGAAAGAAATGCAATATTCTTCAGAAAAGAAAAAAAAAAAAAAAAAAAACTCGTACCGATTTTGTACGAAAATGCCCCCGGGTCCGATTGGTCATGAATTTTGACTTGAATCAAAAGTAGGCATGTGTGCATGACAACTTGCAGATAGTACCTTAACAGTTCCAGGAAAGAAATGCAATATTCTTCAGAAAAGAAAAAAAAAAAAAAAAAAAAACTCGTACCGATTTTGTACGAAAATGCCCCCGGGTCCGATTGGTCATGAATTTTGACTTGAATCAAATGTCGGCATGTGTGCATGACAACTTGCAGATAGTACCTTAAGAGTTCCAGGAAAGAAATGCAATATTCTTCAGAAAAGAAAAAAAAGAAAAAAAAAACTCGTACCGATTTTGTACGAAAATGCCCCCGGGTCCGATTGGTCATGAATTTTGACTTGAATCAAATGTCGGCATGTGTGCATGACAACTTGCAGATAGTACCTTAACAGTTCCAGGAAAGAAATGCAATATTCTTCAGAAAAGAAAAAAAAAAAAAAAAAAACTCGTACCGATTTTGTACGAAAATGCCCCCGGGTCCGATTGGTCATGATTTAGACTTGAATCAAATGTCGGCATGTGTGCATGACAACTTACAGATAGTACCTTAAGAGTTCCAGGAAAGAAATGCAATATTCTTCAGAAAAGAAAAAAAAAGAAAAAAAAACTCGTACCGATTTTGTACGAAAATGCCCCCGGTCCGATTGGTCATGAATTTTGACTTGAATCAAATGTCGGCATGTGTGCATGACAACTTGCAGATAGTACCTTAACAGTTCCAGGAAAGAAATGCAATATTCTTCAGAAAAGAAAAAAAAAAAAAAAAAAACTCGTACCGATTTTGTACGAAAATGCCCCCGGTCCGATTGGTCATGAATTTAGACTTGAATCAAATGTCGGCATGTGTGCATGACAACTTACAGATAGTACCTTAACAGTTCAGGAAAGAAATGCAATATTCTTCAGAAAAGAAAAAAAAAAAAAAAAAAACTCGTACCGATTTTGTACGAAAATGCCCCCGGGTCCGATTGGTCATGAATTTGACTTGAATCAAAAGTAGGCATGTGTGCATGACAACTTGCAGATAGTACCTTAACAGTTCCAGGAAAGAAATGCAATATTCTTCAGAAAAGAAAAAAAAAAAAAAAAAAAAAAAAACTCGTACCGATTTTGTACGAAAATGCCCCCGGGTCCGATTGGTCATGAATTTTGACTTGAATCAAATGTCGGCATGTGTGCATGACAACTGTGCAGATAGTACCTTAAGAGTTCCAGGAAAGAAATGCAATATTCTTCAGAAAAGAAAAAAAAAGAAAAAAAAACTCGTACCGATTTTGTACGAAAATGCGCCCCGGGTCCGATTGGTCATGAATTTTGACTTGAATCAAATGTCGGCATGTGTGCATGACAACTTGCAGATAGTACCTTAACAGTTCCAGGAAAGAAATGCAATATTCTTCAGAAAAGAAAAAAAAAAAAAAAAAACTCGTACCGATTTTGTACGAAAATGCCCCCGGGTCCGATTGGTCATGAATTTAGACTTGAATCAAATGTCGGCATGTGTGCATGACACTTACAGAGTAGTACCTTAAGAGTTCCAGGAAAGAAATGCAATATTCTTCAGAAAAGAAAAAAAAAGAAAAAAAAACTCGTACCGATTTTGTACGAAAATGCCCCCGGGGTCCGATTGGTCATGAATTTAGACTTGAATCAAATGTCGGCATGTGTGCATGACAACTTACAGATAGTACCTTAACAGTTCCAGGAAAGAAATGCAATATTCTTCAGAAAAGAAAAAAAAAAAAAAAAAAACTCGTACCGATTTTGTACGAAAATGCCCCCGGGTCCGATTGGTCATGATTTTGACTTGAATCAAAAGTAGGCATGTGTGCATGACAACTTGCAGATAGTACCTTACAGTTCCAGGAAAGAAATGCAATATTCTTCAGAAAAGAAAAAAAAAAAAAAAAAAAACTCGTACCGATTTTGTACGAAAATGCCCCCGGGTCCGATTGGTCATGAATTTTGACTTGAATCAAATGTCGGCATGTGTGCATGACAACTTGCAGATAGTACCTTAAGAGTTCCAGGAAAGAAATGCAATATTCTTCAGAAAAGAAAAAAAAAGAAAAAAAAAACTCGTACCGATTTTGTACGAAAATGCCCCCGGGTCCGATTGGTCATGAATTTTGACTTGAATCAAATGTCGGCATGTGTGCATGACAACTTGCAGATAGTACCTTAACAGTTCCAGGAAAGAAATGCAATATTCTTCAGAAAAGAAAAAAAAAAAAAAAAAAAACTCGTACCGATTTTGTACGAAAATGCCCCCGGGTCCGATTGGTCATGAATTTAGACTTGAATCAAATGTCGGCATGTGTGCATGACAACTTACAGATAGTACCTTAAGAGTTCCAGGAAAGAATGCAATATTCTTCAGAAAAGAAAAAAAAAGAAAAAAAAACTCCGTACCGATTTTGTACGAAAATGCCCCCGGGTCCGATTGGTCATGAATTTTGACTTGAATCAAATGTCGGCATGTGTGCATGACAACTTGCAGATAGTACCTTAACAGTTCCAGGAAGAAATGCAATATTCTTCAGAAAAGAAAAAAAAAAAAAAAAAAACTCGTACCGATTTTGTACGAAAATGCCCCGGGTCCGATTGGTCATGAATTTAGACTTGAATCAAATGTCGGCATGTGTGCATGACAACTTACAGATAGTACCTTAACAGTTCCAGGAAAGAAATGCAATATTCTTCAGAAAAGAAAAAAAAAAAAAAAAAAAAACTCGTACCGATTTTGTACGAAATGCCCCCGGGTCCGATTGGTCATGAATTTTGACTTGAATCAAAAGTAGGCATGTGTGCATGACAACTTGCAGATAGTACCTTAACAGTTCCAGGAAAGAAATGCAATATTCTTCAGAAAAGAAAAAAAAAAAAAAAAAAAAAACTCGTACCGATTTTGTACGAAAATGCCTCCCGGGTCCGATTTGGTCATGAATTTTGACTTGAATCAAATGTCGGCATGTGTGCATGACAACTTGCAGATAGTACCTTAAGAGTTCCAGGAAAGAAATGCAATATTCTTCAGAAAGAAAAAAAAGAAAAAAAAACTCGTACCGATTTTGTACGAAAATGCCCCCGGGTCCGATTGGTCATGAATTTTGACTTGAATCAAATGTCGGCATGTGTGCATGACAACTTGCAGATAGTACCTTAACAGTTCCAGGAAAGAAATGCAATATTCTTCAGAAAGAAAAAAAAAAAAAAAAAAACTCGTACCGATTTTGTCTACGAAATATGCCCCCGGGTCCGATTGGTCATGAATTTTAGACTTGAATCAAATGTCGGCATGTGTGCATGACAACTTACAGATAGTACCTTAAGAGTTCCAGGAAAGAAATGCAATATTCTTCAGAGAAAAGAAAAAAAAGAAAAAAAAACTCGTACCGATTTTGTACGAAAATGCCCCCGGGTCCGATTGGTCATGAATTTTGACTTGAAATCAAATGTCGGCATGTGTGCATGACAACTTGCAGATAGTACCTTAACAGTTCCAGGAAAGAAAATGCAATATTCTTCAGAAAAGAAAAAAAAAAAAAAAAAAACTCGTACCGATTTTGTACGAAAATTGCCCCCCGGGTCCGATTGGTCATGAATTTTGACTTGAATCAAAAGTAGGCATGTGTGCATGACAACTTGCAGATAGTACCTTAACAGTTCCAGGAAAGAAATGCAATATTCTTCAGAAAAGAAAAAAAAAAAAAAAAAAACTCGTACCGATTTTGTACGAAAATGCCCCCGGGTCCGATTGGTCATGAATTTTGACTTGAATCAAATGTCGGCATGGTGTGCATGACAACTTGCAGATAGTACCTTAAGAGTTCCAGGAAAGAAATGCAATATTCTTCAGAAAAGAAAAAAAAAGAAAAAAAAAACTCCGTACCGATTTTGTACGAAAATGCCCCCGGGTCCGAATTGGTCATGAATTTTGACTTGAATCAAATGTCGGCATGTGTGCATGACAACTTGCAGATAGTACCTTAACAGTTCCAGGAAAGAAATGCAATATTCTTCAGAAAAGAAAAAAAAAAAAAAAAACTCGTACCGATTTTGTACGAAAATGCCCCCGGGTCGATTGGTCATGAATTTAGACTTGAATCAAATGTCGGCATGTGTGCATGACAACTTACAGATAGTACCTTAAGAGTTCCAGGAAAGAAATGCAATATTCTTCAGAAAAGAAAAAAAAAGAAAAAAAAACTCGTACCGATTTTGTACGAAAATGCCCCCGGGTCCGATTGGTCATGAATTTTGACTTGAATCAAATGTCGGCATGTGTGCATGACAACTTGCAGATAGTACCTTAACAGTTCCAGGAAAGAAATGCAATATTCTTCAGAAAAGAAAAAAAAAAAAAAAAAACTCGTACCGATTTTGTACGAAAATGCCCCCGGGTCCGATTGGTCATGAATTTAGACTTGATCAAATGTCGGCATGTGTGCCTGAGCAACTTACAGATAGTACCTTAACAGTTCCAGGAAAGAAATGCAATATTCTTCAGAAAAGAAAAAAAAAAAAAAAAAAAACTCGTACCGATTTTGTACGAAAATGCCCCCGGGTCCGATTGGTCATGAATTTTGACTTGAATCAAAAGTAGGCATGTGTGCATGACAACTTGAAGATAGTACCTTAACAGTTCCAGGAAAGAAATGCCAATATTCTTCAGAAAAGAAAAAAAAAAAAAAAAAAAAAACTCGTACCGATTTTGTACGAAAATGCCCCCGGGTCCGATTGGTCATGAATTTTGACTTGAATCAAATGTCGGCATGTGTGCATGACAACTTGCGATAGTACCTTAAGAGTTCCAGGAAAGAAATGCAATATTCTTCAGAAAAGAAAAAAAAAGAAAAAAAACTCGTACCGATTTTGTACGAAAATGCCCCCGGTCGATTGGTCATGAATTTAGACTTGAATCAAATGTCGGCATGTGTGCATGACAACTTACAGATAGTACCTTAACAGTTCCAGGAAAGAAATGCAATATTCTTCAGAAAAGAAAAAAAAAAAAAAAAAAAAACTCGTACCGATTTTGTACGAAATGCCCCCGGGTCCGATTGGTCATGAATTTTGACTTGAATCAAAAGTAGGCATGTGTGCATGACAACTTGCAGATAGTACCTTAACAGTTCCAGGAAAGAAAATGCAATATCTTCAGAAAAGAAAAAAAAAAAAAAAAAAAAACTCGTACCGATATTGTACGAAAATGCCCCCGGGTCCGATTGGTCATGAATTTTGACTTGAATCAAATGGTCGGCATGTGTGCATGACAACTTGCAGATAGTACCTTAAGAGTTCCAGGAAAGAAATGCAATATTCTTCAGAAAAGAAAAAAAAAGAAAAAAAAACTCGTACCGATTTTGTACGAAAATGCCCCCGGGTCCGATTGGTCATGAATTTTGACTTGTAATCAAATGTCGGCATGTCGGTGCATGACAACTTGCAGATAGTACCTTAACAGTTCCAGGAAAGAAATGCAATATTCTTCAGAAAGAAAAAAAAAAAAAAAAAAACTCGTACCGATTTTGTACGAAAATGCCCCCGGGTCCGATTGGTCATGAATTTAGACTTGAATCAAATGTCGGCATGTGTGCATGACAACTTACAGATAGTACCTTAAGAGTTCCAGGAAAGAAATGCAATATTCTTCAGGAAAAGAAAAAAAAAGAAAAAAAAACTCGTAACCGATTTTGTACGAAAATGCCCCCGGGTCCGATTGGTCATGAATTTTGACTTGAATCAAATGTCGGCATGTGTGCATGACAACTTGCAGATAGTACCTTAACAGTTCCAGGAAAGAATGCAATATTCTTCAGAAAAGAAAAAAAAAAAAAAAAAAACTCGTACCGATTTTGTACGAAAATGCCCCCGGGTCCGATTGGTCAGACCTTTAGACTTGAATCAAATGTCGGCATGTGTGCATGACAACTTACAGATAGTACCTTAACAGTTCCAGGAAAGAAATGCAATATTCTTCAGAAAAGAAAAAAAAAAAAAAAAAAAAACTCGTACCGATTTTGTACGAAAATGCCCCCGGGTCCGATTGGTCATGAATTTTGACTTGAATCAAAAGTAGGCATGTGTGCATGACAACTTGCAGATAGTACCTTAACAGTTCCAGGAAGAAATGCAATATTCTTCAGAAAAGAAAAAAAAAAAAAAAAAAAAAAAACTCGTACCGATTTTGTACGAAAATGCCCCCGGGTCCGATTGGTCATGAATTTTGACTTGAATCAAATGTCGGCATGTGTGCATGACAACTTGCAGATAGTACCTTAAGAGTTCCAGGAAAGAAATGCAATATTCTTCAGAAAAGAAAAAAAAAAGAAAAAAAACTCGTACCGATTTGTACGAAATGCCCCGGGTCCGATTGGTCATGAATTTTGACTTGAATCAAATGTCGGCATGTGTGCATGACAACTTGCAGATAGTACCTTAACAGTTCCAGGAAAGAAATGCAATATTCTTCAGAAAAGAAAAAAAAAAAAAAAAAACTCGTACCGATTTTGTACGAAAATGCCCCCGGGTCCGATTGGTCCATGAATTTAGACTTGAATCAAATGTCGGCATGTGTGCATGACAACTTACAGATAGTACCTTAAGAGTTCCAGGAAAGAAATGCAATATTCTTCAGAAAAGAAAAAAAAAGAAAAAAAAACTCGTACCGATTTTGTACGAAAATGCCCCCTGGGTCCGATTGGTCATGAATTAGACTTGAATCAAATGTCGGCATGTGTGCATGACAACTTACAGATAGTACCTTAACAGTTCCAGGAAAGAAATGCAATATTCTTCAGAAAGAAAAAAAAAAAAAAAAAAAACTCGTACCGATTTTGTACGAAAATGCCCCCGGGTCCGATTGGTCATGAATTTTGACTTGAATCAAAAGTAGGCATGTGTGCATGACAACTTGCAGATAGTACCTTAACAGTTCCAGAAAGAAA